>JABCKD010000304.1:0-80331 GCA_013186415.1 Fusarium sp. NRRL 66088
CTCGCTTATCATATACGTTACTTCTTTGACTACTCAGAACATCAAAGAATCAAGAAAACGCACAGGAGTGGGAACCAGACGATAGTCCTACACAAAACCACGGAATTCCTAAACAGTCTAGTAGTAGAACCTATAAATAGGACAAAGAATCTTTATTTTGCGCTGTTGTCACAGCCAAATCCCCAAGTAAGGCCAAAATAGACAAGGTTGTGTTCGCAATGTCAAAGCAGCTACAAGTCCCCTCAAGACAAAGACATTTATCCGAGAAGAACTAGAACGTTCATTAGTCTCCGTTTCATGTTTTGTTCGAACCACCTATTCGAAACATATCCTTCCCTTAACAACAAAGGGAGGGCCAAACGGAATTCTCCTTGGCAGCAGCCCTGCTCATTGCAGAAGAACCAAGAAGAAAGCAAACAACACCATGAGGCGTACTTCCTTTGGTCAGCCTGATTAATTTGAGAAGGGCTCAAATAAGGTAAAAAGGGGACACATGCCTAAATACTACTATACCATCGCCATTTAACAATAATTCAACACAACCACTACAGCCAAGGACTATAACACCAAATCACTACGACCGCAAGATCATCATGTCGACCGAGAAACTCTCAAAGGCAGATATGCTCTCTACTTTGCCTTGCGAAACTCTCATCAATATTCTTTCACATCTCTCCCTAATTGGAGACGGCATAGCGCTCGCCTCCGCGTGCAAGACGCTCCGCGAGAAACTCATTGTGCAGCTCTACAAGGAGGCCGGCAGGCAGTTCGACTGGCTCCCTCTGCTCTTCGGCGCCAGCGAGGGCAACACCGACACCCTCGAAAGGTGTCTGCAGGCCGGAGCGCCCCTTGATCACCGCTGGCTCTATATCGGCGACCGCAAAAGCGAGACAGATCCTGGCAGCCCCTTCATGTTCTGCCGAGCCATCGACTGGATCAATTGGTCTGGGAAAAAAGAGGCCCAGGAATGGTTCACCAAAAATACAGCCACCGATACACAGGAGCGGCCTCCTAAGGTGGACCATGACTCCTCGGTCAAGACGCCGGAAGCCCCCTGGGTTGTATTCGACGTGAGGACTTTTGAAGCCCCCTCGTTTGTATTCGACTTGAGGACTTCTGAAGCAGAAGAGACCTGGAGACCCGTCCTGTATCAACCCGAGGTCTATCGGCCTGTTTTTGAAGACGAGTCACATCGGTGGTCTGCCCATCCCGTCTGGTACGGGTCTAAGATAGATCCTTGCCTCATCTCTCGTCCACTACTGGACATCCTCAAAAACTACCCCGCCTTTGGCGTTCGTAATCATCTCCAAGCCTGGACATCCCTCTTCTGGCTTGACATGATTCATTCTAGCAAAGACCCTGCTTCCCTCTTTCAATCGGGCTTCTTTCAGGAGGTGCCATCAGGCCGGTGGCGCCAGGACATATATGGAAAGATATCATTCATCGACAATATGACGCGCGACCTGATTGGCCAAGAATTCGGGCGCCACTTCTCTCCCAGCATCTTTCCTCTTCTTCTCGACTCGAAGGCTGATGTCTGTCTCATTGCTTCAGCATATGTCAGCATTTTTAATACTCTATTCTGGCCAGGAGGGCCAGTAGTAGATTATATCGCCACCCTTAAGTTCTATCCGTTAATTCTTCAGGCACTGCTCAAATCGGTCGCCGGCACCGACCCCCGCAGAGCTGAGAATTTTCGTGATCGAGTTTTGGACGAACTACATTTCTTCCCCCGTCTTATTTTTGAGTATGCAGTAACCAAGGTTCTGGATAATATGGCTGACTATGGCGCGAGCCATGAAGAGATGCTCTTCGCTTTCTCCCCTCTTGCTCGTAGGCTACTTCAAGACGCCCCGAATTCACTTTCTGGAAGGCCCCACCTCCGAGACCTTCTTGCTCGTTCTTTGAGCTAATTCCAAGTCTGGGAACAGCTCATGGGCTTCTTCTTATGTGCAAACTAGCTTATTCGCCACTCTGTAGGGTATTGATATCTAACAACAAACAACATCCAACCCGACAGACCTAGATACCAGTTCAAGAGATTAAAATACCTAGTTGCGTTTTCTTTTAGCCCATCATCCCCCTTTTCAGTCTCCCATTAACATACCCTATAAGCCAAGTGACCTAACCGTGTGTCTTGCTCAGCAGGAGGCATCCGGTCCCCTTCCTCCGTAGCTGCGTCAGACTAGGCCTAGTACGCGAGGATCGGAGACCCAAGCCCAGCGAGGTCTGTGTCAGCGAGGATGACACCGGGGTAGCAGTGGTCACAGGCTGCTTTCTCAGCGAGTTGGCTTCATTAACGGCATCCTTGGTTGCTAGGCTGAGTCTCAGAAATTTAGCATTCTATTTCTACATGCTTCTACCCTTACAGCTCAAGTTGCTCCCAGTCGTTTTCTCAGTCCGACGGGTAAAGTTAATGACAGAGAAAGATCTACAAAGAGCCGACTAGTACTTTCGCTCTGGAAAGAACACGCCTCAGTCATGGGCGAGAGATCCGTTTACCGAATTGTACATGAACCTATTCAATAAACATCCCAAGTCTTTAAATTTGCCTACCTACCTATCAAAGTGCACGCATGCTTAGATCACCATTTACAAATTGAACGTACGGGCCAAAATGCGGATGCGAGAACGAACATCCGCATCATCTCTCGTTCCTCAACCAGGAACATAGAACTTGGTCGTCTTCTCAACTCTCTCCTTTACAACCTCTGGATCCTCACCTCCGAGCACGGCAGCCTCTCCCCAAGCCTCGCTACACTTAGCCAAGTACGCCTTTGTCTCATCCTGACCGAACCACTCCGCCCCGACCTTGACACCCTTAAGATGATACCCAAGTCCAGCAAACGACATTTCCCAACCAACCCCTCCTGCTCCAGCACCGTACTCTTCCCAATGTTTGTTGACGGGCGCCGTATGCGATAGCTCAAGGCGAGACTGAGCGTCACTAACCTGACTGATGCGAACCTCGACCCAGCTGGTGCTGCCGCCAAACTCCCAAGAGACGCGAAAGTTGGAGGGCGGGATACACTTCTCGATGGTACCGCTTGCGTTGTTCTCGACTTGGAAGCGACCGTTGACGGAGAGATCGCCCGAGACGGGAGAGAAGAACTGTTTGATCTTGTCTGGCTTTGTGCATGTTTCCCAAAGACTCGGTACATCGATGTCCACAGTTTGGATGATGGTGATGATGCGACCTTCTTCTCCAGACTCAAGAGTCACCCTTTGAACGGCTCTCGAAACGGCTGCCAGTTGCTGATTGAGGTCCATGGTGATGTTGATGTTGATGTTTGCTTGTGAGGCGATTCACGGTGATTCACGATGGTGATGTTTATGAACGAGGCATGATGCGGGGGAGCGTGAAGAATGGTGAAGACACTTCTTATACGACTAGACAAGGTGGCTGAAACACAAGTAGTCTACCTAAACATGACCGTACATATGCAACTTGGAGATAACTGGACTAAAAAAAAACACGCTTCAATTCTAACAAAACAAATCTATGCCATCTAGGTCTAGTAAGTCTATACCCTCACACACACACACACACACATCTCAATGCAACCCGCTCTCCCCAGTCTCAGCCATGTGCTTCTGACACTTGAGCATAATGTTGAGCTGGTCGCTCACATCCTGGAGCCGGCCCAGGACCTTTTGGTTGCCATCGGTGAAGTTGAGGATCGAGTAGGGAACACCCGTGTCGTCGCAGAACTCGCGGATCATGAACTGCACCTTGCGGAGGTTATGTCGAGGAACGCGGGGGAAGAGGTGGTGCACGGCTTGGAACTGGAGACCGCCGTGGATAAAGTCCAGCCAGGCTGGGCAGTCGACGTCCATGGTTGTTCGGAGTTGACGCTGGGCGAATGACTCGCTCTCGCCGAGGTCGATTGTTGACATGCCCCAGTGGGAGAGTGTGATTTGCACATGTAGCGGCATGGTGACAATGTGCGAGACGAGAACAAACATGACACGGGTGGTCCAGTCGGGAAGTGCACGCCAGAGGAGGCAGTATCCGAACAAGAACCAGTAGCAAGCCATGAAGGTAATCTCAGTAGGTCGAATCCACCAAGCCCTGCTCTTTCCGAGGGAAGATGACTTTTCCGACAGGACGTGAAGCCAAGAGAGGAGGTACAGGTTGAAGCGAGCGATGCCCATGACGGGGTAGTAAGTGAAACGTTGGTAAGGAACAAGGAAATCGGCGGCGGCATCCCAGACAAAGGTAAAGTTGTAGTAAGTCGAGCGAAGAGACTTGAAGAAGGAAGGACAGGTAGCAAAGAGAGGGACGTTTTGGATATCGGGATCGTGTTCCTGAATATGTTAGTATAAGTTCAGCTTCAATGGTGTCCATGTTAACTTACAGGCTGGTTGGTGACAAGATGGTGCACATTGTGACTACTCTTCCACCATCCGATGGAAAGACCACAGCAAAAGTCGGCGATAAACATGCCAATCAGAGTGTCAACCACAAAGTTGGAAGTAATAGCCAAATGGCCAGCGTCGTGGGCAGTAAACATGATTTGATGCTGCAATAGTTAGCAAGTCAGACCACACACAAGTGAAGACGATGACCACATACCCAGAACAAACCAAGAAACACGGCCGACGTGATATACCACTGGTGATAAAACATCACGGCAAACAGCGTAAACAAGGTCGTGTACCGAACCATCTCCTTGCCATACTCAATGTAAGGACAGTTGTAGAGACCCTCATCATGAATCCTCTGGTGAAGACGCTGATACTTGCGAGCGATATCCCTCTGAACCTCAGGGTTAACAGAAGGATAGGTAGCAGAATCCCGCTCAATCTCCCTGGAAATAGCAGCATTGGCCACCCTCAAGGTAGCAGAGTGCTTAATATCCTTGACAGAAGGCTTCCGAGCCATCCGGTGGTGAAGACCACAGTCCTTGTGAGTAACATCATCACCACAGCTGCAAATCGAAGAGGCAGAGCTCAAGCTGTCATCCACACTCTCGTCCGTGTCCGAAGCACCGCTGCATGACGCAACGCTCGAGTCTGACGGCATCAGATGGTCTGCCTCTTTGCGAAAGATGCCGCCTCTTATTGGTGGTGTGCGGTTGACCCAAGACCCTTGCTTCCGGCCGATCCGATAGGGCCTCATGGACCTTAGAGTCGCTTCCGAGTGATAACTATTCCGGAAATCGTTAGGAATCTTAAATCTTAGAATAGAAATGTATCCCCGCATAAGGGAATAAAAAAAAACGTCCTGTCCCGAGTTTTCGGAAACATATAACAGTCCAATCAGGTGTTGTACGTTTCAACCTCAACTTGAGCCTCAACACCACCACCACCACCACACAGATTTATACAACGTACGCTTTGATCTCGTCCGTGGCATCTCTTCCAACCATGTGAAGAATAGCCAATCTTCCTCCAGGATGCTTGTCCATCCAGCCGTCAAGCTTCAAGACCATATCCTCGTATATGACAATAGTTTGTCCGTCGGCGATCATGCCCTCGACCTTTCGGGCGGTCAAGATCTGGTCGCGACCCATTTTCGCAGACTATATCGTAGTTCGACTCGTTTTTATTTCGTAGGTAAGTGTTCGACCGAAGGAATGTATTCGATTGTAATGTAGGTCGGAAAAAAAAAAGAGGTCGACGTCGAGAAAAGAAGGGCACAAAAGGAGAGTGTGTCTCGTCCAAGTCGCACAAAACTGAGCACAAATCGGGAACAGAAGCTCACCAGAACCAACAACCCCAAGAAATCAGCCGGCTACTTCCCACGATATGTATTCCCCTCTGAGCCATTTGCCTCCCCCCCAGTCCAGGGGGGCAAGGGAATCTTAGTGTGCCATGGCTAAAGAACGGCGCAGCTCGCAAAACCAAGAGACACGCTCAAGCCAATCGACTCTACGCCTCGAACGATGGCGCGTCACGTACTTGGGGGTGTGTGTGCAAATCTCTTTTTCCCTCTCAGGGAGATGAGCATCGTCGTCGTGTCCCTTTTTTCCCCCTTTCCCGAAGGAGCAGGTCGAGGGCGTACAACTAGCAAAGACCGACGGACTCTTCTCCTCGTTTAGAGTCAACCAGGTTCGCCCAGACCACACTCAATTGGCAGAGGGACCGACAGAGGGATTGGCTCCACGTGGAGAAGGACACAAGGACCCTGAAACGAGGGACCGACGGGCGGATTACCTCCAGCTGGTCTAGACCGGCAGTGGCTTGTGGGTAGGCTGCGAGTCTATCGAACAAGACCAAGACGGGGGACGGGGGACCAGGCTAGGGTTAGCCATTCCGACGGGGGCGTACCTAAGTTGGCTGGCCAAGACTGTCCCCAGACGGCGCAGTGGGAAGGGGAGGTTTCTAGAAGGAGAGCTTAAAGCGACAGACATGACTCTGTTTGTGTGTGTGTGTGTGTCGTCCGTCTTTCTGTGTCTTCTTCTCGAGGGGAATTTGTTTACACGATTCAAGCAGTGGATCAAAAGTCTCACTAAGCGGCGAAGCTTTTTCACTCTCCGAGCCGAAGAAAAGCTGACGACAGAAACGACCCTGCATACGCGTACGTGCATTAAATTTAAATCCGTGTATACATAGTAAGCTTCCATTTCCCCCAAAAGCCAATTTTGAATGCGAGATGCGAGATTTGCGAGAAGAGTACGAAAATCCGTCGGACAAGAATGAAACTGCGCCCCCTTCTCTCGGCGCAGCCCACTTCTGCCCCTTGCTCGGAGCTTCAAGTCGGTCCCCCGGGGGGACCCTTAGCGCGGATGCGTACCCCAGTGGTCACCGAGCTTGTTGGATTGGGTCCTTGTCCCTTGTCAGAAGAAAAGTAAAGGAAAAACTTGTGTCTGTTGTACGCGTGTTCCAGAATAGGGGGTCTGTCCCCCCTTCCCGTCCCCCCAACAAAGATCTTACACTTGAAATCTAAATCTCGGCGGTTACATGACCTGCGCAGAGCCGAAATGTCTGACAGGTTACGTACCATAATAGTTCTAAATCTAGATCCATCTCATTACCTACGGAAACAGTACTGTATATCGTTTGAACCCGGCCCATCTAACTGGTCATGTTCACCAGTCGAACCATGCTTTGCCGCGCCATTCCATCAAATCTCTTGGGACTCTCACTACCCGTGCCTCTTTTTTCTTGGATCCATCCCTGTCTTCTTGGCCGTGTCTGTGTCTAGCACAAAAGCTAAGCTTCCTAGGCTCTTGTGACATGCGCGCATTTTTAGTCTCTCAATGGGAGTGGTGCCATTCTCATCCTATGGCGTTTATTCCCTCGCCATCATTTCTTCTTGAAGCGCAAGCAAGCGGGAAGGGGAAATGGGTGTGGACGCCACCAGAGATTGCCTTTCTGCAGGTGCCTTGAAGATTCCTTGTTTTTTTTTTTTTTTTTTTTTAGAGGGCGTACTCCGTACAGTGAATGAATATGCCCTGCGTCATAGCGCCTCCCCCCCACGCCACACCAATTACCTTATGTCAACCCTTGTCGGCGAGTCAAGATTGCGATGACTTGTACGTAGTAGACCGAGGCTCGCTCGTTCTCGGGTAGTGGCATGGGATATTCCGTGTTTATGCCATTTGCTGAATTTCTGTCTTAATTTGTTGAATTAATCTCAATTGTATCCCAGCATGAAACTGTAGGTAAAGTCGTTGTCGTTCTCGTTGTCGTAAAGTATACAACACGGCGTCCAATTATTGCGTGCTCTGAATACCATCAAACCCCGCTTGAGTACTCCGTAGGTAAATCAATAAACTCATCTCTCCAAACCATCTCCTGAAATGCCTCCTCACGACTTCACCTCTCTCCCAATCCTCGACCTCTCCCTAAGCGAAAATGCCATCCTACCAAACCTCCGCGTCGCCCTGACCTCGGTCGGCTTCCTCTACGTGTCCAACCACGGAGTACCCAAATCCGTCATTGACAATCTCGTACACGTCCTCCCCAAACTGTTTGCCCTCCCCGAGCACGCTAAACGAGAAATCGCACTGGAGAACTCGCCTCATTTCCTCGGTTACAGCGCGGCCGGGACCGAGACCACGGCCGGCAGATGCGATCAGAGGGAACAGGTTGAGCTGGCTAATGAACTTACCAAAGCTGCTGAGGGTTCGCCTTTGTACGATGGGTTACGCGGTCCGAACCAAGTGTGTCTCGTATCATGGTATCCAATTATTCAAGCACTGACTAGATAGTGGCCGTCCGATTTGCCAGAGCTACGACCAGTGGTAGAGCGGTACATTGAAGAATTGACCAAGCTAGGCGAGAGATTCCTCCGCTTAGTAGCAAAAGCCCTCGATCTACCAGACGAGATATTCTTCTCCTATCTCTCAGATCAACACCGTCTCAAACTAGTCCACTACCCAGCCTCCGACGGACAAAACACCCAAGGCGTCGGTCCCCACAAGGACTCATCTGGATGGTGGACATTCCTCCTCCAAGCATCATCCCCAGAAGTCAAAGGCCTCCAAGTCCTCAACAAAGCAGGCGACTGGATCGAAGCCCCCGCAATCCCAGGAACATTCGTAGTAAACATTGGCCAAGCATTCGAAGTCGTGACAAACGGGGTCTGCAAAGCGACGACGCACCGCGTTCTCTCAAGTTCCAGCGAGCGCTTCAGTGTACCTTTTTTCCAAGGTGTTCGACGCAGTCTCACGAGAGATGAGGCGTTGAATTCGCTGGCGGAGCATTTCTCGAAGTTTGGAGCTGGTCATGAGTCGGGAGAAGGTCGCTCGATTGACGCGCCCTTTGTTACCGGCAAGTATGATACTTGGGGTGAGACGCAGCTGAGGACCAAGATACGAAGTCATCGCGAGAATGGGCGCAAGTTCTATGCCGAGGTTTATGACAAGTACGTTACTGACTCTTGATGGTATCTTGATTTATCTTGAACGCGTCTTACTGTCGCGTTATTCACATCCGACGCGTTGGGCAAAGTTCATTTCATCTCAAATCGCCGTTGAACGGTCCCAGATGTCCAAAGTCTTAATCATCACTGTCGTCATCCATCCCATCCAGTGGCAGCGTCCATGTAAGCCTCCACAGACGACAACAAAATGTAGCCGAAAACTGTCCGCCCAAGTATAAATGCTCCGAAACAAGACCACGCACGCGTTCAAGTTGACTCAAGCAAACATCATCTTGAACCTCAGTATCTAAAATGATACTCGAACTACCTCGACGCGAATCATTCACTGCTCGTAGCGGCGACTCGTACTCTTACATCCACATCCAGCCGACATCTCGAAACACCACGCTCCTCTTTCTCCATGGCTTCCCATCTACTCTGAGCGACTGGACCCATCAGATCCGCCATTTCTCATCAGAAGGATACGGAATCCTGGCTCCAGATCTCCTTGGATATGGCTCCAGCAGTAAGCCAACCGATGTGCACCAATACCGTTTGAAAGCAATGGGCGATGAGTTGATTGAGCTCCTCGACCATCTCAGCTTGCAAAAAGTGGTCGGCATCGGCCATGACTTTGGCGCCACACTTCTATCACGCATAGCAGCATATCATCCAAGCCGCTGGACATCCCTCGTCTTTCTCGCCGTTGGACCTCCAAAGCTAGGGACGCCGTTTGACGTCGACATGATCAACAAGATGACCAAGGAATTCCTAGGATTTGAGATGCTTGGATATATCCCATGGATAGCCGACTCAACTACGCCTTCAATCTTGGAAAAGCATGCTGAAGCTGCCATGAGCCTCATCTTCTGTCGCGATCGAAAGGCGTGGGATGAGTGGTTCCATCCTCTTGGCAAGATGAAGCAATTCGCCACTGAAGACCGCAGACTCTCAATCGGACCATGGTATACAGAAGATCTTCAAAAGGAACATCTGAGAGCATTTGGAATGCCGGATGGATACAAGGGCGCATCGAGGTGGTATCGCATGTGGACGGATAATCTCTTCGCACCAGACGAGAAGGGTTTTGAAGATTTCCAAATCTCTCAACCTGCGCTCTTTGTGGTTCCTCAAGAGCCTGAACAATCCATGATCCAGCAGCAGCAGATGCTCGCATCATGGACCCCCAATCTTCAGACTGTCAAGTTGGATGCTGGTCACTGGATACACTTGGAACGACCAGACGAGACTAACACAGCCATCCAACAGTTCCTCGAGGCGGAATAGACTACTCTGTACGTAACCAATCGAATGTGTCGAGAAGATCAAAGTTGAAATCAAGTTGCATGGGAAACTCCCAGTCAAGCGTCTCCAAAGCTCCTCCACCCGCGATGGGAGCGTTCAAATTATGATCCAGAACACCTTGGATAACGGCCTTGCAGTCGGCGCAGAGATCGGCGTTAGGAGCAGGTGGTCGGACCCAGTCGAGGAATCCAATGAGAAGACTGAGTTTCTGTATAATCGCTGACCGACTCAGCTTGGGACAGTCTGGGTGTGTGCCGTGAAATGTCGGGCGAAGTAGCTCAAGGCAGAGGATGCCTCCCCCGGGAGCAGCGTAGGCCATCAACTAGCAGACAGTCAGTTCAGTTCAGTTCAATAGAGCGAAGAACATGACCTACCAGCCACTCAAAATCCCGTCTAACTCCCGCAAACCGATCCTGATGCGTCCAAAACACGAGCGTAAGCGTCACCATCTCAAAGCTGATGACAAGCAACCGGCTATCATCCACACGTCCAAGCCGCAGCAGCAATCGTTCTGCGAAAAAGAGATTCTGAAGGTGCTCCAGCCTAACAAGAATCCTCGCGTATATAGTCTCTATATCAGCATCTGGATCACTCAAATCCTCGGTGCGGTAGATGAGGCTTTGGGGAAACTGGTCTACAGTTCTCTCTGCTCGGGCTTTCACCTCACTACTCCTGTCAGCAAGTCCATGGCATCCAAGGTCAATAAACTTACAAAAGAGTGTTGATAGACACCTTGGAACTATTCTCAAGCGCAATCTCCAACATCTCATCCTTAATAACAGCAATCTGCACACGCGCCCGTGTAAGAGTAGCAGAATGCAACTCTCCATTCTTATTCCACCCATTCTCATCCAAAGCCTGCACCGCACGCATCAGCGTTTCCTGATCGGCAAGTAATTCTTCATCTCGTATGTCTAGAGGGAGAGGAGTCGAAAAATAGCGACGGCCGAGGAGAGGTGGACGTCCTGTGAATGATACCATGACTTTGTCGATTGTAAAGACGCGGGCGGCTATTCGGCGTTTATTCTCTGTGCTCATCGTCGGGACGTAATTCGGGTTTTCAAACCCTGCGTGAAGTCCTAGGAAGGTCATCAGGGAGACGGTATCTGCGTGATATCGCCAGCATAACAGTCCTTTCCAAGTCAGCACTCCCATAGGTCATAGGTCCTCAGCGCAAGTAAACATACCGGCATCTCCTGTGATCAGAGACTCGATCGTTGCTCTCCGATAACAAAGATAAAGCAAGACATCATTCCCCGTAGTAAAATGCCTCGTAAGTTCAATGCAATACCCCAAACACGAGACAATATTCTGCGGATTCGACCCAGGTGACCCATCCCAGTATGTCCAGATCAACCCGAGCGACTCCCATCGAATATTGGAACCCGAAAACTGATCCATCCATTCTGTTCCGCCAATATTCACATCGTGGACAGGTCGAGCCGTGTTGTTGCAGATGGCGAGTCCCATCTCTTCAAGCTGCATGTCATCTCGACTGTTGAGATGTTCACCCCAGCACTCGTGGAGCGCCTCAATCGTCCTCTTGACACAAGTAATGATCCAGTCATCAGCCCGACAATGCAGCCTATGAGCCAAAACATCATCATTCAGCTTCGGTAGATTCCTCAGAACAACAAGACACATCTCCCGCAGAGGAAACGGCATCTCAATCAAACAAGCCCTAACCCTCGGCGCCCTCCTAACCTCAGCCTCAACCTCAACCTCAACAGGCGGTCCATGAACAAGACTCAGACTATTACGCGTCTCCTCAAACACGGCATTGTGACTAGTGAATCCGAGATACCCAGGCGCAGAGGGAGACGGTGTTGTAGAGGAACTCGAACGAGGTCGGAGCCGTTGCCTCTTTGCTGCTGTCCTTGGTTCGGTGACGGTGTAGACGCATGTTTCTTTTCGCTTCCTGCATCTTGAGCACGTGGGCTGATCATGATCGCACGCAACTTTGCGCGCGCGACAAGGGTCGCAGGCTTGAGGGCGTCCATTAAGACGACGAAGCAATGGCGTATCCTCCATTTCAAGCCGAAGTGTTGATGATAAATCTCGGTCTCGGCTTGACTTTGACTCTTCTCGGCTTGGCAAAACACGGCTTCGGCTTCGGCTTGGACCCTACTCGGCTTCGGTTAGGATCCAAAACCCCACTTGGTAACTCGGCTTACAGGGATTCTGCGCACCCATTTACTACCTAGCACCTCTGTGAGCCTAGGGTGCGTCACACCGGGCACCCATCCATGGATAGTTTCTGCATTCTGCGCCGAGCTGACAAGATGTGATGGGATCATGAGAAGGGCGCGTACACGTCGTGAGTCAATGGGGCTCTGCAGGATTACAAATGTGATGTAGGGTTAAAAGTACAAATAGACGTGGATGCCTCGCCAGATGGTAAAGATTCTATTCCAAGACATCAATACAATACAATCCAGTATACTCTACAGAGTACAAACAAACACACATTCACCATGTCGCATCAACTCTCCTCCGAGTCTTACACCAAGGCTAACATCTCCGAGACAACACTCGTTGACACAACCAAGCCCACAACAATCTCCAAGCCAAGTCAGTCCCTAAATAATCCTCATCACCATCACCATCACCATCTAACAAACCACAAGACCTCGAGACACCAACCCCAAAGCGAAGTCTCAAGGAAAAGCTCAAGATGAAGCTCGAAGGATCCGTAGATCCCACAAAGAAGCCTTCTGACCCATACAAGTCATGGGAAGCTCGGGCAGGTCAGTAATCACTAACGAAAAGCATGTGGACCAAGACTTCAGAAGCTAACTCTGTTCAGTAGCACTCCTATGAAAGGATCAAATGTGTGGTGGAAGCGTGAATTTAGGAATTGGGCTTACGCGTTAATAACGAGTCTCGGAGTAAATACCCCTAGTAATTGAACTTGCAAGTTTGATCTTGATTGGCAATTGATGGTCCTTGTGAATGAATGCTTACGATGTGGTAAACGTCAGCCCTACGAGCCTGCGATGGATCCTCGAGAGGCTCTTAACTAATTCGTTGATCAAGACGTTGTAAGCGGGCATTCACTCACGCCGTGAACTGACTTGGAGTGCTCCGCCATTGAGCTATGCTTAGGCACACACTCAGCCCCTCTCAACACTTTTACATCAAGTTCAATACTGGTTTAGGTCTTATGATACATAGAGCGATCCTAAATATTCCTTCACTTTGTTTAGTATCATGCCGATACCGGGTTGGATGGCACATCACTAGCTCGGCCAAGTAATGATGAAGCTCGGTGTCCTCAGTTCTCGGGCTCGGCATGCATGGCAGGCTGCAAGTTCATGGTGATAGGAACATCGATTGGAGAAACCGCCAAGGAACAAACTATTGACTCGTATTAGATACTAAAGCACTTCGGAATATTACAATAGCTCGTGCTTGCTATTCACTAATAACTACCTACCTAACCATCTTCGCCGTTGACTCGATACGAGACTACAGGGTAGCGCCAACTACCAAAGCAACACAACATCTCAACCACCTCTCGATGACATGAAACGTCAATCATTAATTAATTCATAAATCATGTACTATCATTACATTATACAATTTGAGTAAAACTCCGATCGTAAACTTTTGATCCCATCATGATAGCCTCACTTCCCTCACAACCTTAACACAACCTTCCCCCTCTTATCCATCCTCCCACTAGCCCTCTCATACGCCTCCCTCGCCTCATCAAGACCAAAACTCTCGGCCAAAAAAGGTCTCACATACCCCATCTCCAACGCCTTTGCAAGTTTACCCAGTTGCCTTCCAGAAGGCTCAACGATGAAAAACACAGCCTTGACATGCTCCTTTCCCACCGGTGGCGTCTTGGCAAAGTTGAAGCTGCTCGAGTCTACAGAGATGAGACTCCCAGCGTCCGTCACAAGATCCCATGCCTGAGAAAGTGGTTTCCCGCCGACCGTGTCGATGACAATGTCGAAAGAGCGCTTGACGATGCTCAACTCGTCGTACTCAACAACCTCGTGTGCTCCAAGCGATCGAAGGAATTCGTCATTTCGCTCGTTGGAACTCGACGCGGCGACGACTTGGAGACCAGCGTAAACAGCAAGCTGGACAATGTATGAGCCAACTGCGCCTGACGATCCCGTCACGAGTAGAGTGCGTCCAGTCGATACCTTGGCCGCAGCTTCAAAGTCTGGTTCAGGCACGCCTGCTTGGACAAATAAAGCCTGCCACGCCGTCAACGCACTAAGAGGAACCGTGACACTCTCAGCCCAAGATAAATTTCTCGGCTTCAAAGCCAACTCATCTTCTTCCGCCATGGCATACTCAGCCCAAGTCGAACCTCTCTTGGTACTAACCATAGCATACACCTCATCATCAGGTTTGAACCTCCCCTCCTCATAAACCCTCTCAACTACCCCAGAAAAATCGTACCCGGGAATCCGAAGCTCATGATGGTATGACTCAGGCCAGGTCAGCTCGTCGCGAGTCACGGTTGTAGCATGGACGCGAACAAGGACCTGTCCAGATTTCAGCTCTGGAATGGGGACATCTCGCTCAAGCACCAACGCAGATGAAGGCGCCGGATTAGTCGCAGAGTAGGGCTCTTGACCCTTAGAAGACTGGATCCTCACGGCTCGCATGATGACGTTTTATTTTGCATCTGATAAGATCATCTCCCATGAGCGAATTTTCCTAGCCCCCATCTTTTAGTAACAACCATCCAATCGATTCCCTTAAACAGCGTCTGTGTAACAAAGTTCAAGGGGTCCCACGAGTACGAGTTCGAGTCCGGTCCCGGCAATTTCACCATCCACAAAATCCTCCGTAGACCCCCACACTCGGTGAACTTGGAGCTTGGGTGTGGAGTCGTAGCATCCCACGTCCTCGGCTTGGCAGTCAGAGAATGAGGATGAGACACGGGAATAGAGTGTGATTATTGAAGTTGGTTCTCAAGATATACTCTTGATAAAAGTCAGCCAAGTAAACACCACCACTTGAGAAACACCACGTAATATCCCACCACCGCCTCCTCTTTATCAGGCCTCAAACCACCTCGCCGCACCTCACTGCCCTTTTCGACCTTCTGAGGGCTCCCTCGGTAGCTCCCCGCGCCAAAGCCTCCACACCACCACAGCCGTCACAGCAATGATAGGCACGTGTGATGGTTCTACCCACCCTTGAGGGGCAACTCCTGCATGGCGCAAACCAATCCGGGCCGCTGCCGGAGAGGCCAAACAGCAAACATACGATGGCGAGTACAAATAACTGAAGCTCTGCTGTTCACTTGAACTATCGTAATCTCACTTCACCTCACTGTTCTTCACCATGGCGTCCCTCTTCATCAATGGTAGCATCCTCACCAGGTCCGAGGCCGGCCTCGCAGACCAGCCGACGTTTGCCGAGAGCATGTTTGTAAAAGACGGCATCATCCAAGCCATCGGCACAAAAGATGAGCTCTCGGCCAAGTTCACCGGTCCCGACGTGACAGTCCAAGACCTCGCGGGGAAGACCATCCTCCCCGGCTTCATCGACGGCCACATGCACTTGCTTCTCCTAGGCCAGTCTCTTCGCAAGGTTGGACTCGAACACTGCAAGAACCTCGACGACATTCTCAACACTTTGAGAGACTATGCCAAGTCAAACCCAGATGTGCCTAGGATTATGGCAAAGGGGTGGATGCACTCCATGACTCCCGACGGCGTCACGGCCAAGTTGCTCGATCAGATATCTGACTCTCGGCCTATTTACGTCGACACCAAGGATATGCATTCGACATGGTGCAACTCGGCGGGTTTGGAGGAGATGAAGGTGGCTGACATGGCGGATCCCCCAGGTGGCATCATCGAGAGAGATGAGCAGGGAAGACCATCAGGAGTGTTGAGCGAAGGCTCAGTGCTATCCATTGTATGGCCTCACCAGGCTTCAGTAGCCACAAATGAGGACCGCATCGAGTGTATGCTGGCTGCCTTTGAAGCCTACAACTCCTCCGGATACACAGGCCTCATCGAGATGGCCATGGACGAAGCAGCCTGGGAATCCCTAACCGAGCTAAAGATTCGTCACCCAGAAGTATCCATGCGCATCACGGCCTACTGGATTATCAAGCCCGCCGACACAGCAGAGGAGCGAGCCCGTCAAGTCGACCGAGCCATCGAGCTAGCAACCAAGTACAACAAGGAGAAGTCTCCTGATCTGCGCATCGCGGGTATCAAGGTCATCTGCGACGGCATCATCGACGCCTGCACATCCTACCTTTCAGAGCCATACGCCACGGCCCCGTCACCCCCTCCCATCTGGACCCGTGAGGACCTCGAGCCTGTGGTGAAGAAAGCTTCAGAGGCAGGTCTTCAGATTGCTCTTCACGCCATCGGAGACGCAGCCATCACCATGGCGGTAGATATGCTTGAAAAGTACGGCAAGGTCGGTGGTAGACACAGGATTGAGCATCTCGAGGTGTCATCCCCTGAAGACGCAAAGCGTCTAGGCAAGCTCGGCATCACAGCGTCCATCCAACCTGTCCATGCTGATCCAGCCATCCTCCGTGCATGGCCTCGTCTCATCGGAGACCGTTGCAAGCGAGCTTTCGCATACCGCGAGTTTGCCGACTCTGGAGCTCTCCTAGCTCTAGGCAGCGACAGCCCGACAGCACCATGGAGCCCTCTTCACAACATCTACGTCGCCACAACCCGTCGATCAGCTCGAGAGCCTGAGTGCGAAGAAGTGGTCAACGAGAATTTCCGTCTAGGAGTTTGTGAAGCTGTCGTGGCTGGTTCAGCGGGAGCGGCAAAGAGTGTATTTCAAGATGATCGTGTTGGAAGTCTCGAGGTTGGAAAGATCGCCGATATCATCGTGGTGGACATGCAGTGGGAGGCTACTCAGTTGCTTAAGGCTGAGGTTAAAGAGACTTGGTTCGGAGGAAAGAAGGTCTGGAGTTCGAGAGTATAGAGGAGTTTGAGTGTTGTTGTGAGTATAGAGTTGAATGAAGCGAGGTGTTTGGTCGGGGTTGGTTGGTGAAGATTAGCAATATCCCTAAATTCAAGGGGGAATACAAAACTATCCCAAACGATGACCATGTGTATCATAAGTGATTCCCGAGTATATCCATCTCAAGCCGTGTATTTCCATCTTGATTAACCATCGTAGCCTCTATCATCAACTTTCGGATTCTACCTCAACATCCGATCAGCTGCCAAGAAACGCCAAACTCGAACATCATCTGATACAGAGATAGCCTATTCAAGAGCATCATTTGCTAGAGCATCTCCCACGATTCACTAGTTTAACCTTTATCACCGTTCTAGATACGTCTTATTCCCATCTCCATATCCCATCTTCGCACCTTGATCTGGAGTCCGGGGGCTTGACACTCTACAGGGCCAAGACCACCCCCTGCTTCTCTGAGAACTCCCAAGATGCGACGGTACTTACCACCCCCCGCTATCTCCGTCCCCTCTCTCGTCTTATCCCCAACTAAGCGGTATCTCTTTCAAACTCCACCTTCCCGGCTGCTATCAGTGGAACCCATGCCCTTTCCCCGGATTAAGCCTCGTTTCTGGGGTTTGAACTCGTTGCCCCCTCATGGGTCCCTTCGAACACAAAAAGGGCGACTCCTCGCTCATCTCTTGCCGTTGAGAAGACAGGCAACCCTCACCCAACTCCTCACTCAACCTTCTCAACAGACAGACCAACTTTAAGCTATGGCCGATACAAAGATGCAAGACATCGAGGTCGACAAGAAGCCCGCCATCATTGACAACGATGACGTCGAGGCAGATCTCAAAGCCGGCACCATCTCAGATCTCGACGAAGCAGAAATCTTCCTCAGAGACCATGGAATCGCCCACTCTCGTCTCCACGAGCTCATGTCTGATGAGGCAGCCCTCAAGAAGCTCCGTCGAAAGGTCGATTGGAGTTTGATGCCTCTTCTCTGTGGTACCTATCTCCTACAGTACATCGACAAACAGGCACTTGGATACTCTGCCGTCTTTGACCTCTTCACTTCTACCGGCATGACCAGCGATCAATACAGCTGGATGGCATCCATCTTTTACTTTGCCTATCTCGTCGCAGAATGGCCAGCTTCGTACCTCGCTCAGCGTCTCCCCACCGGCACGGTGGTCAGCTCCTTCGTCATCACCTGGGGCACAATCCTTTGCCTTACAGCAGCCTGTCAAAACTTTGCCGGTCTCGCAGTCTGCCGTTTCCTCCTTGGTACCTTTGAAGCCGTCATCACCCCCGCCTTCATGCTCATCGTCTCCCAATGGTTCCGCGGTGAATCTCAACCTTCACGCGCCGGTCTCTTCTACTGCTTCAACGGCGTAGGCAGCATGTTTGGCGGTATCCTCTTCTACGGTGTCGGTCAAGCCAAGGGCTGGGACGTCTGGCGCATCATCTACGTTCTCTGCGGTGGTCTGACCGTCTGCTGGGGTATTCTCCTCTTCTTCTACCTCCCCAACAACATCCTCACAGCCAAGAGGTTCACAGTCGAGGAGCGAGCCATGCTCATCGCCCAGAGCGCACGTAACCGCACCGGCGTCTTTAACCGCAAGATCAAGTGGAACCAGATCAAGGAAGTTTTCTGCGACTCACAGATCTGGCTGCTCTTCTTCTTTACTCTTCTCAACGAGGTTATCAACGGTGGTATTGCCAACTTTTCCAAGCTCATCGTCAAGGGTTTCACCAAGGATCCTCTTCTGACCACCGCATACGGTATTCCTTATGGTGCCTGCATGGTTGTTTTTGACTTTACTGGTCCTTATCTTGCCTCGCGCTTCAAGAATGTCCGAACTATTGTCATGATTGTGTGGTTGATGCCCACTCTTGTCGCTGTGACTCTGTTCTGGCAGCTTCCCCGAACCAACAAGGGAGGTCTTCTTGCTGGTTACTACATTGTGAGTTTTTCCAATTGACCGTTCAACGTCCTATTCTAACCCATAATTAGTGCGCTTCCTTCGTTGGTGCTCTTGTTGTCGCCCTTCAAATGCCCGCCTCCAACGTCGGCGGCTACACCAAGCGAACAACCGCCACAGCCTTTGTCTTCCTTGTGAGTCCTCAACCTCCCAACACAATCTTCAAATGCTAACTAATTCAAGGCCTACTGTATCGGCAACATCATCGGCCCCCACGGCTTCCTCGGCTCCGAAGCCCCCATCTACCAAACCGGCTGCAAGCTCATCATCGGCTGTGTCGCCGGCCAAGTCCTCATCGCCCTCATCCTCCGCTACGTACTCATCCGAAGGAACAAGCTCCGTGATGCCCAGGGTCCGGTCATCGAGGATGAGAATGCTGCTCTCCAGGATCTCACAGATTTTGAGAATCCCAACTTCCGATACTCTTATTAGAAGACTAGAGATACCTGTCAAATACTAGATACCAATTGATCATCCGTCACAATCATTTCATTTCGTTTCTCCTCGTCATGTTACTCCTCTCATTAGTAACCCATGCAGACTTGTTGGTTGCTCACCCGGCAACATTGAGCGAAACAAACCTGGGGAAGCCCTCTATAGTAAAACATTTACGTAAAAGAAATCATGGTCTCGTTAAACAAGGTTAGTTGAGTCCGGGGTAAATAAATCCACATTGCCACTATGCGCAAGGATGGATGGGACCAACACACGATGCAAACTACCGGCTCAGCGGAGCGGATGCTGGGGCCAACCTTGGTTTGACAATTGGGATCTGAAGATATCATCTTGGGTCTTGATAGACCCGGGTCTAGTCCTCGGGAGGTCATAGCTCTTGGAGTTGAATGTAACTTCAAGTTTAATATCACCGTTCTTAATCCCCTATCGTCTTCTGACAGTTGAATGTTGCCACAATGGCATGTAAACCCCCGTTCTTATCCAAGATGTAATCTTCTCTAAAACTACGTATCAATAAGAACACCGCTTCTATCCCCTTGTCAAGCCCTGCAGATAGGAACTTAAGGACGCATAGCTTGTCTGAACATCCAAATGGCGCAGTTAGTCGTAAGACGGTCTCAGACATGCAGTAAGCCTCAAATCGCTTCATGACTCGTAAATACAGATACAAGGCTCAATGGCTGAACCCGTTCAAACCGTTTTCCCGCTGAAAGTTTCGCATCGGTAACATCCACGAGCACCTCAGAGGCTTACCCATCATCAACCAACTTCCTAGTCATAGATCCAAGTTTCACTGTTCATCCTCTGGCGAAGGATCCATTGAGCCCACCAAGGTAATGACGATCACCCTCCGCCCACTAATCCCCCAGACCCCATCAACATCAAGATAAGAGCCTCCAGGCGCCATCGTGAGCCCCGACAAAGCGGGTTTCCCGTCCCTTTGGCATGATGCCGGGCCTTTCCTATCGTTTCCCCGCGCGCCATTCGTATGATTCAAGTGGAACCATCAACAGGGGAAGAGTCTCAACTCCCGGGGGTTGATCTGTGCCCGGGTGAGAGCTCGGAGTCAAGATTAAGGACCGACATGTACCTCCTTAACAATTTTTCATGAAAGGTGGCTGGGAAATAGAACGGTCTTGGCGAATGAGCTTCATGGTACATGGTAACACAGCTGCTTCAACGGCAGAAACGTTGAGAATCTGGGGTAACAGCTCGTGCAAGCCCCTACCGTTCATGCAACCTTCAAGACCGAGTTTCGGAGGATGTGACATTGTATAAAAAAAAACGAAAAAAAAAAAACTAGATATGCCCATGAGATGCCATATGATGGAAAACGAATGCTATACTAACGAACACCCCTACCCAGTTGGTGATGCAACAACTCGTATGCTCTTCTATCCAGAAACGCCGTGAGAATGCTCAAATCACAATACCGCGCTGTACCCAACCACGCCTTCCCTTCCACGCCCAAAGAAGCAGTCCGATACCAATCCAGACCGTAACAGTCTCTGCCCAATACGTCCCAGCATAACATCGCTGTCCGTAGCAAAACAGATCACCCTCTCCATCCCCATCTCCGGGCTCATCACTAGGGTGATTGGCACCATTCTGATACACGGCCGAGTACACAAGACCCCAGAAAGTTGAACCAAGCGCAGGCAACATGCCGATGATGCCAAAATTGGTGGCAAAGTTCTCAACACCCCAGATGATGGTGACAATCAGAGGCGTAAGACTGAAGATGGCACCGTAGCCAGCACCAACCATTCCCGAGACGAGCCAGAATCGCTCAGAGTGGTTCTGAACGAAACCTGACGCCAGAACGAGCAGACCAAACGACAAGACAGCGGCGAAGAATGCCATGAAGGCAACGCGAGAGATGGCGAAGCGATCGCTGACAGCTGAGCGAGCGTGTCTGACCTGAACATGCTGAGTCTGAGGCGAAGGTGCCAGCAGATCCGTCAGAGTACCGATGAAAATCCTCGAAAGAGTGTTTGTAACACCAAAGATGGAAACGTGCGTGGCCGCCGACGTGTGATGTCCAAGTCCTTCCGACATTGGTGGCGTCAGAGTGCCGATGATGGTACCCAGATTGTTGATGAAGGCCTCGCCCGGACCCACCATGAACAGGAAGGCCAAAGCAAAGGGCCACATTGTTCTGTCAGCGAGGAACTGTCGCGTCTCAGCGTTGAGAACCCAGTTCTTCTTCCACTTCTTGTCGTCCTTGGTCGGATCCAGCAGCGACGAGTTCTCCAAATCATCGCCATGTGCGCTCACGCCGCCATAGCTGCTGGTCCTGCCTAGCAGCGAGCTTCCATCAAGCAGACCGCTCTGTTCCAACTCCTCGATAGCCTCATCGATAAGGTCATCCTCGTCCACCACCCGCAACGTGAACGTCCCCATGATACCCATCACAAACAGCAGAACCGCAAGGAAAAGGAAGAAACGGAACACATCCAAGTCTCCCTTGGAACCATCTGGTCGCGTTTCAGTGAACAGACGACTCCCCGCTTGACTCAGCCACATGGGACTCAACCCAAAACAAGTAATGGGCGTGGCGAGCGCCAAACCTCTGTATCGACCCTTTCCAAAGTTCTTTGCGCAAGACGAAACAGCGGCCATGTACAGCGCGCAAGTCGCGATGCCGATGCAGACAAAGGCAAACATCATGAGCGGGAGCGACCAGTCCCCATCCGGCCGAGGCCCACCATGGCCGCGGTACTGAAGATCCAGCTTCCTGTACACGCCCGCAGCGATGCCGTATCCCCCGCCGAAGAGGACTCCTCCCGTGAGGGCCAGAGGAGCGAGACCGACGCGGTCGCATATGTATCCGACGATCGAGATGGGGAGGTAGAGGGCGAGGGAACCGGCGATGGCGACAGCGTTGACTTGGAACTGGGTATAGTGCAATCGCGACTGCAAGAGCGGCGCATACAGCGAAAAGACGACGATAGAACCACTGCAGAGAGCGCAAATGTTTGCTGAGATGAAGGAAATCAAGCGAATAGCCTGTTTCGCTTTGCGCATCCGTGTCCGATGGTTGCGCCCATCCTCTGATTCCGTATCAGAGGCATAACTAGAACTGCGCGTCGAGATCTGGTCGCTATCGCGGGGACGCACGACGTCTTCCGAAGCTGGAGGAGGCATCTTGGGAGAGGTTTTGGGAAGGGGATGCTATCAGTTGGTAGTGATCATGTCGGAGATGGAAGAAGAGCAGGTGACTAGACAAAAAGACCCCGTGAGACGTTTCACTGCCGTGATTGATGAATCACGTCAGTTGGAGGTGCTCCATCGCGATCCAACGTCATGGGGGTCTTTCATGGAGCCCCCACTTGGGTTGAACCTCCGATGCCGGGCGGGCCGTTTAAACTCTATAATCCAGGGTGCAGAAGTTTTCTACAGTGCGTGCAGGTATGAATCATTCATTCATCAGAGTTGTCACCAAAAAAAGAATTCTTCCATTAAACATTCCGAACCTTATCGGTCTTTGGTCTGTTCGCGTTCGCTGTGTTGACGTGTTATCGGTTGCCAACAAGTTGGGATCGGGCATTCCACACAGTTGGACTCTCTGGCGCAGGATCATCCCTTATCAAGATCAACGTCTCCGATTTCCAACGGTCCAAAGGCTGAGGCGTGTCCGTTGGCTCGGCAAAATCGTCCATCGGTCTCCCCTCGGACGGCGAGTCAGACGGTTCAAACATGACGACGCCTCCGATGGTGGGTACTACCACAAAGTCGTCATCCTGAAATATCATCGTCCTCGCGGCATGCACCGCCGAGTCTCGAAGTCGAATCGGCGCCCAGCGTGGTTCACCCGAAAAGCCGCTTCCGACAGGATGTATTGTTTGTAGGTGGAGGTCGAACCGCATGTTTCCGTCCACCGTGGATGCTGCCAGCAACAAATCTTCATTCCAGAGGTGTGCATCCACAAATAACAGTTCCCTTCCTGTAATGAGATGAGGCTGGGTGGACCCAATCCATAGAAGATCCGGCCGTGAGGATTTGTATTCGTAGTGTTTAAAGGTCTGCGTCAAGACGTTGAAAGAGACGGCGCCCCAGTCACCAACTCTTTTCGCTGGCAAACATCCGTAGCAAATACCAGGCAATGTTTGAAGTTGGTTTTGACTTCGATAAATGCCTAAAGCAAAAGATCCATAGTTGTCCGACTTTCTGCACCCAAATGACAATCCGAGATAACTCTCTTGATTGCAGTCTTTGTTGGCGTGTCGTCTGGGGTTTGGAATGTCTTCTGTCGCCCACCACACGGGCTGGCCGTCTTCGAATTTGACCACGACAAAGCTGATCTGTGTCAAGTCTGTTTTGATTAGTATCTGCTTGCAGAAGTAGTCTATGTACTCACTTGAGATCTTGCGGGAGCATGCCCATACTGCAAACACCACATTATCTTGTGTCAGATGCGGCAAGACATTGGCTACGCCTCCAAATAAGCGCTCCGACTCGGGTGGGCAAGTCTGAACCTTTGTGAGATCTAGTTGTGTCGTCTTGCCGCCCCAAGAAAAGACCACGATCTGTCCAGTCGAGGTCCCGATGCCAACAGTTTTGGCCTCCGCATGTGCCGTAGCGAACGGACCTGGCAATGAGATGGTCTTCCACTCTTTTGTAGATAGGTTGGCAATAAATCTACCATTGTTAGCAGTACCCAGATATAGTTCGATTGGCAGAGCACTGACATCTTTCGGTTGGGCTGGTTGGCTTCTCTCATGACAAGAAGTTGATCACTGATGCAAACAAGTCGGAATCGGGTGCCCGATATGGCTCCCCCAGGAGGCAGAAACCTGTGCCTCTCTCTTGTCCGAAGGTCATCAATAATAACCCTGTCCAAGCTAGGTTGCCAAGCCAGCTTCTCTTTCGCATAAAGCGAAGGATACCAAGAGTCGACAGGTATCGGACCAAGCTGCGGTGGCGGAGTCGATTCGCGAAAGATACCACTGACTCCCTGATTCCACCGCATCCAAGTGTACTTGGAAAAAGGGCGCTGCCACTTCTTGCGTTTCTTGATTGCCATGGAAAAGAGCTGCTTGCCCGGCGTTGTCGGGTACGTCTCCAAGAGACCAGGGAAGAAGTTCCGACATGCTCGCGCCAAGACCGAATCCTGCGTCCATGCCGTTGCCCATGCTCTACAGACTAATATGCAAGCCCGAAAGTCTTGAACACTTAGATAAGAAAGAATGAGGCAGATGAGCTCCGGGGGTAGATCTTGGAGACCTGAGAGCACAATGGTTGCGTCACGGATTCGGCCCCGCAGGTACAGGATATCCCAAGGCGACAGGTCCGCTAGGAAGTCATCTATAGCCTGCTTCTTTGTGCGGGCATGGCTCGATGAGGACGGAGGTCTCTGGACTGGTTGGTCGGTAGTGATCTGCATTGTGCTGGGCGTGGCTAGGTAGAGTTGAATCGCATCGCAAGTGGTTTCACGCTTGGATGCCTACAGGACAGGTGCAGGAATGGTCATGTGACCAGAAGCAAGATTGCATTTGAAGTCACCAAAGACACCAGAAATGATGGGAGGGGATTGATCATTATTATTTATTGAAGCCCTCGTTTATGTAGCTTCAGTTGCCCTAGACCACCATGCTTTGATCCCCTCCACATCGCACCATCCCAGGTCCGACGGGTCCTCAAACCACCACCGCCCATTCTTGCGATCGCTGTCGTACTTCTTTAAACTCCCTCCATCAAACCGGTGATTCTTAACTCCAACAAGTAGAACAGCACTTCCGACGCGAGGGTTAAACTCTTCCGGGTCGAGAAATACCGTCAAATGTACTTGTTTAGACGTGGAGGGGTCGGCCAGTCGGCCAGTCCTCTGTCTGTGTGGAGGCAGATTTGATGGCTCCACGTCCGACAGAGATGATAGAATGGCGAGCACGTTGCAAGACCAATTCTGCTTGTATGGGAGATGCGGGATGGATCGTAGCGTCGTGAGCTTCAACGGTGTCTGGGGGTCATGCCAGTCGCGAGGCAGGGCAATAGGCTGCTTGGGTTTCTGCTGAGGCTTGGGCTTGGTTGGGTAGGCAAGAGTCTCAAAGGAGTCAAAGGCTTCCTCAGCGGCTTCTTCATCATCGTCAATGCCAAAGTCTTTGGTGTGTAGTGAACTAGACTTGGCCGCGGCTTTTGGCTCCTGTGGTGGTACATCCTTTGACTCTTGGGGCGGCTGTTCGGATGTCGCTGGGTACGGTTGTGTTACGGGTTCTTGATCCTGTCCAAGAGCCCGATACGATTCATTCCACCCGACAGTGACAAGATCCTCGATAACGAGCGTTACCATAGTGCGATCCTCGATATTCTGCCACTCGACATGAAAGGCCTCGCACCGAATGTACGCTCCCAAAGCAACCTCTCCCATCCGAACAAACCGATGCATATTCGCCCCTAAAAGGGCCTGAATGCATATGACTCCATCACCAAGGAGTAGTCGCACAGCTTGCCATCGTCCAGAGCGTGATACCGAGACTCGTTCAAGACCCTCGACGAGGAAAATGGACCCAGGGACACAATAGCGCGTGCGAAGGATGTCTCGAATCACGGGAATCAACTCGAAAATACCAGCCGAATAGGTAACGGCGGTGGGATCAAGCGTCACCGATTCGTTAGGCATGTGCGATGATGGTCCATTTGGTGCATGTTGAAGATGACGCCGTGAATCTGAAAGAAGGCGTTGGATGCATCATCATGAATGGGTGCAATATGCATATATCCATAATTCCCTCAAGCGGGGTCTCATGTACCTCGCCGACGCCTCAACCATCAACACTTTGACCTCAAACAGTTGTGTAACCTCAAAGATGGACAGTCCGTATGCACGTGAGCTTACAGTCGCCATTGGCGCCTTGCAAAAGGCGGCAAAACTCAGCCAGTCCATCGTCTCCAGCCAAGACAAGGGGGCCATCGAAAAGGAAGATCTCAGCCCAGTGACAGTCGCCGACTTTGCTGTCCAAGCTCTTCTTACAGCGACTATCAAGCATGCCTTTCCCGAAGATCATGTCGTCGGAGAGGAAGATGCTTCTGATCTTCGCAAGAATCCTGTTCTTATGGAACGGGTGTGGGAGCTGTTGAGTCGAATCGCAAGTGACCATGATACTCCCTCGCTCTGCCAACTTCCCGCAACTCGAGAGCAAATGTGCGATTTGATCGATGAGTGCGGAGCCAGTAGCCCAGGGGTATCTGGTCGAACTTGGATTTTTGATCCAATTGATGGAACAAAGACATATCTTCGTGGGGAGCTCTACGCCATCAATATGGCTCTCCTGTTGGATGGAGAGCAAGTTGCTGGCATCGTCGGAGCGCCTAACCTATCCATTGATGCAAAGGCGCCTCTACGGAACGAAAACATCGATCCCACAGGGCAAGGTTGCATATTCTTCGCAGTCAAGGGGCGCGGCGCTTTCGTTCGCCCCCTGTCAACGTCAACAGATGCACCTCGAAGACTTGCTTCCCACACCGCAGACCAAGACGTTCGCTTCGTCACATGCGCCAACATCGTCGACTCTGCCCTCGATGGCGTCCACGAAATCGTTGCATCTCGCCTCAACGCCCCCTTCCCAGGCTGCGACCTCGTACCCTGGGTCCTCCGCTGGGCGGTCCTCGCTATGGGTCTCGGCAACACAACAGTCTGGGTGTACAAGCGCCGAGACCGCTACGCCAAGGCATGGGATCACGCAGGAGCTATGTTACTATTTGAGGAGGCTGGTGGGAAGATTACTGATGTGCACGGGAAGAAGATTGATCTGACGGCTGGGAGAAAGATGAGCGCAAATTTCGGGTTTGTCGCGGCGCCGGCTGACCTTCATGGACGGGTTCTCGAGGTTGTGCATGAGGTGCTTCGGGAGCAAGGGAAGGAGGATTTTTTGCAGTAAAATTCTCAAGGCGAAAATTATAGACGTTATGGATAGAAAAAGAGACGGGTTACGACATAGTCACAAGAGGGAGAAGGAAATACGAGGACTATCTGAGCCCATATGCATGTCGCCGTGTTCATGCTGGTGTGGAAACTTGCCTCTAACAGCCAACCTGCCTTGGGAGATGCATGTTCAATTCTGTTCTCCCGAGCAATATCCTTGTGTGAGGAGGTGCTCAAGATAAGTAAACCACCGAAGGCGGCATCAACGTCACAGGCACCTATAGCTCTGAAATAGGGCCTTCCTGGAGCTCATAAGGTCCTGAAAGAGCCTCCAATAGATCTATAAATGCCCCTTAGTGCCGATTATGTGAAGCCATCCCATTATCTTTCAGCTCTGCCGCTGTGTCAATTTCTGCGCCCACATAGTCACTCCATTGATGTCTTCGAGCCCTGAACGATTTGAAAAGAAGATTTTAATCACGATATATACAGTTCAGTATCCTTACTTTCGAATCATCCCCAACGAAGCTTTAACTTGGAGTCAGTAGAGACAACTCCCTCCCATGAACCATCCTCGATTCAATGACCCTTTACGAAACTGAGAGACTACGAGGCCATATTAAATTACTCCATAATATCCGGGAAATAGGTACGAAATTGATCTTTGCTGCTGTAAGGCCAAGCCTTTTGATCGAAATAGCCTTGAGAAGGCCTGCAGGGCGTGTTCCCCTGGTGAATCATAGTGGGCGTTTCGGTGATCGGCATAATGACTTCAGAACATTCCTCGCCATCACTACCCTCATCAATGCCCTTATTAGTAATTGGGAAATAGTGTAGAGACTCTACGAGACTCAAACTTTTGACTAACAAATGTATTTCCAGCTATGACTGCGAGTTCGCTTCATCCTTGATCGTTGTGCGTTTTCTGTTGCACCGTGGTACATGGAGGAGAGCAGAGAGTGACTGAAAGGGCCCAAGAAATCTTTATAGATCGAGGGTCAGATTTTATTGGCCCTCCATCAATAATAAATCTAGGAATATGCACACGGTATCCCCGTTATGGGACAAAGCTGCACAATGGGGGCAAATACAATCAACACAGAGTGATTAGGAGAAGTTTCCAGCTTTGCCTCTTTAAAATGATCCTAACAAGGTGTATGCTAAAAAAAAATGGTTTTGTAAAATGGTATTGAACCATATATTTGAGGGTGATGTCGACAGAAGGGTCAGGATCGTAAGGGTCTTCGCTCCGCTCCTCGGGGTCATGGTCCGAGATGACTGCGTCGCCATCCTATATCTTCGGGTCAGCGATCATATCTCGGTTAGTGGAAAGTACTATGGCTTACTTCATGGGCATGGTCACCATTGTCGCTGCCCTGGATCATCGAGAATCCTCTATCTGGGCGAAGAAACGCATCAAGGCTGTCCACAATGTAGTCCATCTCAAAAGCGTCGTCGGCTTCGAACTCGTCATCCTCTAAGCTATGGTACCAATCTGCCCGGGGGGCATTCGTGGAGAACTCACGTGAATGAGAAAGGTTGTATATATATTATACCGAATTTATTATCTGGTTTAAGGGGAAATAAGACTAAAGAGGGAGAAAGGACCATCGCATTTAAGCACATTCATCGTCATCCCCGATTCCCCAGGGGAACCTAGGGCACTCAAGGCCAGGCTGGACCGCGTCCAGGATCGCGCGCATGGTTTTGCCGTCCTCGGTCCTCGTGCCACGATATATACCGGCGATGTCTTTACCCATAGAAGTGCCACAGTTCCGAAACAGGCAGACTTCCTCAAGCTGGGGAACAGCATCTGCGATGCGTTGCATCTGTGTGGTATGCCACTCCAGCATCTCATTGTCCGTCAATGCCTCATTGTCGTTCTCATCTAGGCCCAAACTGTCGCGGATCTCATCTGGTTGGAAGCGATTGATGTCCAGCATGAAAGCAAATCGACGAAGAGCTGGCATATGTTGGAGGGCCTCCAACATGTCCTCGAAGCATTGTTCCTGTACCCCTTTGTTAGCAACAGTCTTTGACTTTTTGTGCAGCCATGTACTTACGAAAGTATCTATATGAGCTTCCTGGTCATGGTTCTTCTCTATGATCGCGAGCCACTTGACGTGAGGGAAGCGGTCCCACATGCTGTACACATGCTGCATGGCCGGGAAGTTGTCTGCGTTGAACGGGGTGAAAGGATGCACAAGTCGGAGGCGCTCAAGTCTCTTGCAGTGTCTCTGGGCATCCATCGATAAATGAAAAGAGTGAGTGCCGCTCAGGTCAATAGCTGTGAGCTTGTCGGGCGAACAATTGTGGATCAGTTCAGCCGCAAAACGACGGTTCTCGCCGAGCCCAGTGAGCCGCAATCTCTGCAGGTGCTCCCATCTTGGGGCGTTGGGAAGTGCGGCTCGGAAAGTATATACGTGTCTATCACCGAAACGCTCCAAGTCTAGGGATAGACGTCGGACATGGGATAGTAGTCTGATCCCTTGTAGGATCAGAAGGCGAAGACCATCTAGGGACACGGGAAGCATTTCCTCCAAATCGAAGTCGTTGATCGAATCTGGGAAGGGGAATAGGAAAGACGCAGATCTTTACGATCAAATTAACGTTTGATCTTGTTCAGTGGTGGATGCTGCTTACCTGACTGCGATCCAAATTCCGGCCATCTCTTCTGGTGGTGGGCCATTGATGAAGCGATTCAGACGGTCTCTAACATTTGGCTGAAGGTGGTCGAATCTGATGGTGTGAAACAAAGAGCGAAGGAATAAAGAGCGAAGACGCTTGGAGGCTCGGGTTACTCCATCAAGCTCATTTACAGTGAGGTGAGATCCAATAGCATGGTGAATCTCTGCCGGGAGTTCTTCTAGTATAGGAGGCCGTTGACCTTCCATGCTGTGTGTTAGGGAGAGGTGAGGTGAAAGTGGGAAGACGTTGGTTTATGTAGAAAAAGAAATGGAGTGAGGAAGAAGAAGAATAGTCAGAGAAATAAATGCAGAGAGAAAAGCTATTTGACCTTATTTGGCGGATATGACACTGGCGGGCACTGCTTGTCACTGCCAACCGCACAATGCAAATACATGTTTGATTGTCCTAAAACTTTTTCCTTGAAAGGAAATCGCCAAATCAGTATATACGCATAAGTGAATAAGGGCTAATGAAAACACCAATCCAGAAATATATGTGTGGGTAAGATGATGTCCAGAAACCTCAACACCAACACCCTCCTCGTCACTCAACTCGTGCCCACAGCCCTTCGATCCTCTCAGCTTCAGCCTGCAACATCTGCGTCTGTGGGCTAGACCCCAGCATCTGAGGGACAGGACCCAATCCCGGAGTCAAACCCGGAGCCAGGGCCTGCTCCCTCAACCGATCCGCCGCTTGAAGCTCGAGAGCACCCTGCAACGACGTCTCGTTTCTGTACCATCCCATCTGAGAATTTCCAACCACGTATCCGTTGCAGCCTTGGATGTCTCCTCTGAACTTTGTCATGTTGGCCATCATGCCGTCGTTGAATGACTTGTTCAGCATAGCCATCCTGTCTGCATGGTCTTGTTTCATCATTCGTTCCCTTTGCATGAGAATTTGCTTCTGCTGCATGTTTTCCTTGGCGTATGCTGATTTTAGCATTTCCAGTGTTTGATTCATTTGCATAAATATCTGTTTGCGCTGCGCTGCTTGGTTGAGGAAGCTTTGGAGGTCGCCTGACTGACAGGCGTCGCTGTACAGGTTTTGCATCCGGGATGAGTAAAGATCGCAGGTACCATCGGTGCTGCGTACTCCGCGGATGGTGTATTTGTTCTCGAGCTGCGTGTCCTTTGCGAAAGTCACGTAGCATTCTTCACAGATCTGGGCATTCTGCCATCCCCAGTATCGTCTGGGATATCCGTTGGGCTTGCTCCTGGGGCAGGGTTCAACACTAGTAAACAAGGCCGCGAGATCTCCCATGGCCTTCCACGTTCCTCTGAGGGTGCACTCGTTAAAGGCGTTCAAATTTCTGTGGAAGCGTGGATGGCCAATGTTGAAGCCGCATACTTGCTTGTCCGATTTGAAGAAGCTCGACGACTTGGGGATGAACCAATTCGCTCCGCCCCAGACTGTTGCCATGGTTGAGTAGCATGCGCCGCAGATGATGATTTCTTTGGACTTGTTTGGGAGTGTGAACCATTTTGCGCCCGATGTTTCGTAGGGGCTGCAGAAGGGGTGTTTGCTGTATTCGTCTAGGGCTCTCCAAAAGATACTGAGGTCTCTTGTGTCGAAGACCCTGACGGATACAGAGTACATGTTTATGTTTCCACAGAGACACATTGTTTCCTTTCCCCTGGGTGTTGTCTGTCTCCAGTATTGTTGGTCAGGCGTGTTATGAAAGGTGTCGCAGTAGCAAGCGCCGCAGAGCACTGTGCCCCTGGGTCCTCTTGTGGTTTCGTACCAGCTGTGTTCGTTTGTGGACATGGGCAAACCCTTCTCGCACTTCGGTATTTGGATACGGGCTTGAACCTGTTGGCAAAAGACAGACCAGTTGTTGCCCGGTGCGTAGAGGTCAAATACGCGTCGGACGTAAAACGTGCTTGCGTCGCAGTAGGCCTCCAGGCATGTAGAGAGGGTAAAGTTTGAAGCAAACGAAGACGTCATGAGAATGTCTTCGTAGCAAGCTGCGCAAAAAGTTGCACCCGGGATACTGGGTGATGTATACCACGATGCGCCAGGTCTGATCTCGGTATCAGTACAGTGAGGAATCCTCTGTCGCTTCTGCATAAATTCGACGGCGCTACTGAGACTGGATGAAGATACCGCCTCTGGCCAGAGGATTTCCTTCATGCGTTTGGTGCTAAAAAAGCATTTCCGCTTCTGTCCGGCCTCGAAGTGTACTATTCTGAATGATGACTGGAATTGTGTATTGTAGATGTGGTCGACGTAGCATCTTGAGCAGATAAGGAATTCAGGTGCAGAGGGGTGAATGAACCAGTCGAGTTCCATGTCCATGAGGCCGTCGGCACACAATGAGATGGGGACGATGCCGCAGGGATGCATCTCTGGGGGGTGGATAGGGTTCAGTGTTGGAGCGGCTTGGGGGGTCCATTGCTGCTGGGTTTGGTATTGAGATTGAGGTTGAGCTGGCGAAGGGGCTTGGTATTGCTGGTCTCTATACGAGGTTGGAGTTGCGGCTGGTGATTGTTGGTGGTGCTGATACTGCTGCTGCGGTGGCGGAGCAGACGAGGGGGTGTTGACAGAATCAGCAGGCCTCGACTCAGGCTGTATCCTTAAACCTTCCAACTGCCTCTCTGCCTCCCTCAGCTTCTCCTCCTGCTCTTTTTTCAAGCGTTCCAGTTCGCGTTCTGCTTCGGCAATCTCGCGATTATACTCGTCCTGGTACTGGGCGGCGAGCTTCTCGGCAGCTTCGCGATCGCTGTCGACTTGGCTTTGGGATTGCTGGGGAGGAGGGGGATACTGCTGCGGTTGAGGGGATGGAGGATATCGTTGTTGCTGAGGAGAAGGCTGGTATTGTTGATGCTGAGAAGGAGGAGCATACTGCTGATATTGTTGCGCAGTTCCAGGCTGTTCTCTCTGTGATGAGCCTGCTTGTTGTGAATCTCCGCCGTATTGCTGTGCGTAGTATGCTTGTTGTTGTTGCTGCTGCTGCTGTTGTTGTATCTGTTGTGCCATCTGGTAGTTGGCGTTTTCCTTGGCTTTCAGATACTCCTCCCCCACCGCAGTAGCGATATCACTGGCCTTGGAGATGAGCTTGAATAGCTTCCCCATATTGCCTTATCCCACCGATGTAGCTGGTTAGTTTTTCAAGATTCGAGCAACCGTAACACCCTTCAAGACAAGTGAGGAAGCATGCGGCTCTTGTCGAAAGCAAGCCACCATCTTTAATACCCCCCTTCACTCGCATTCCTTTAGGCTTAGTTTCGTTGGCTGAAGGTCAGCTCAGGACGCCTTGCAAGGGTGCCATGCAGTAGCTTCTGCATGAGTGGGACTATGGTGATGGTGGCGCGCGTAAAGGGAAGCCATCAGGAGCCTCATACCAGGCATTTAACGACTCCAGTAGTGGACAAGTCATGATATTATAGTGCCTTGTGTTATTCCTCTCCTTGCTTCTAAATGAAGTTCCGAGTATAAGAGACAAGTGATGGAGTGACGTCTTCAGCTGAGACACAAGGCGGACTCGCACGCACCAACATGCCAGGGGCAATGATCACCACGAAGGATCCATCTTTTGTTGCCCGACAATTCCGGGGGGCCCAACAATGACTTCCTCACTGGGTAAAGTGTTTTCGTCTCCGCTGAGGCTGACAGGTTATAACACGTTGCGATCGACGAGAGGGAGGAAAGCAGGTACCTAAGCGAATGTTTCAGGGTTTTAAGATATGGCTAGAATAATCTGAGGGGAACATTTGTTTTACGGTTACTTTAGTCTGGATGAATCCTTCGTGTTTAGCTTCTTCTGCATAACTCCCTGTTGGATCACACCAGTTATCAAATTCATGACCACGCTGGCATATTTGCCAGAGATCTGTGGCTCTCGGAGTTGGGTGACTGCAAAAGGTGTCCCAACAATGGTTTCCGACGTGTATTACGGCACATTGAAAGATTCGGAGATTCTATCAGTGGATAGTGAGACCTAACCTATACTGTCCAGCCTGGCGTCGAATGCTTCAAGTTCCCGTGGGGGGTCGAGGATGACCATGAGCGTCATTAAGCGCGACGGTCACTTCAGTCTCCTTTTCCTTCGTCTCTTCTTCCTCCACAGGTGCCTCTACGGGTAGGTTGGCACCGCGCTTGATGCGCTTTTAAGGGGGCATTGTAGCGATCAATCTCTGGGGTTGCGAAAGAAGTCGATCATCTAGAAGCGGTCGAGATGAGTTGGAAGGTTGTCGGGTTAAAGATGAGCAACACGCCGCGATGTTCCATGCAAAAGTGACGTGTTGATTTTTTCTTTCCTTTTTACTTCATTATGAAAGGTACCTAGATATCAACTGCCCAAACACATTATTCACCAATAAATTCATTACCACTCCCATTCTTCAACACCAAGACTTGTACCATCACCAGTTTTGAGCCATCTCAACATCTCCAAGGGAACGAACCCCCCACACTCCACAATCTGACGAGCAAAAAAAAGGAAAAGCTGAGTAAAAAAGATCATTATCTCAAAAGCTAGCAAATTGGTATCAAGACTCCTCCCATTCTATCATACAAAAGAAAAGAGAAGAACGAAAGCAAGCGTGGGCAGAACCCAGGTATCAGTTTGGTCATCAATAAGCAGAACGAGCCACCCCCAAAAATTCCATCCATCCGTTGATAGCGTGTCCCTTACTGGTTGATTCGTCCCTTGTTGCCGTTCACCTTCTCCTGGTCAACAGCATTGACACCAGCGTTAAGACGACCAAACTGCCACTCGGGAAGAGTGATACCCGTCTGCTCGTTGATGGTCGACATGAGAGGAGGAAGCATCTGGTAAACATTGCGCATCGTCTCGGTGGCGTCGGCACCCTGGCCTCCCTGGCCTCCGTTGCTGCCAGTGTTCCACACGCTGATCTTGGGCTCGAGACCACGAATAGCAGTGGCGTTGGCCTTTGCCAGCTCGACATAAGTACCCTTCTCGATCATCATGTACTGCAGCAGACCGGCGGGACCACCAAAGGCCTGCGACAGCTTGCCGTAGGCATCAGCCATGGCGGAGATACCCTCTGCCTCGCGGAGCTTTTGCACCAGCTCAGCCTCTGCGCGCTGCTGAGCAGCAAAGTTGTAAGCCTCGGCGTCGTTGCGAGTCTTGTAGGCAGCAGCATCAGTGTTCTTGGTGACCTTGGCATAATCGGCCTCGGCCTCAGCGTCGGCAGCAATCTTGGTCTGGTAAGCAGTGGCATCTGCCTTGCGCTGGCTGGCCTCCTGGTTGGCGCGAGCCTCCGCCTCGACCTCGTATGCAGCGGCATCAGCAGCCTGCTGCTTACTCTCACGGGAGATGGTAGCCTTGACGACATCAGTGGCACGCAGACGCTCCATCTCAGCTGCAGCACGCTTGATCTCGACCTCCTTCTTGAGATCCTCATCCTTGGACTCGAGGGTACGCTGAGCAGTGACACGAGCAATGTCGACATCACGGGTGAGGCCAGTTCGCTTGGTGTCGAGGTGAGCCTCAGCCTGAGCACGCTCAATATCACGCTCCGTCTTCTGAACAGCTGTCTCGGCGTTGATCTTGGCAATCTCTCGCTCCTGCTCACCCTTGCGCTGAGCCTCACCGACATTACCGCGGAGCTGGGCCTCAGCAACGTCAATTCGGGCCTGGTTGGTGGCACCCTCGTGAGCCTTGCGGGATAGGGAAGCAAAGTAGACAGAGTCGGGAGCATCCTTGAGCTCCTTGACGTTGGCGTTGTAGATCTTGAGACCAAACTGGTCGAGCTCGCTCTGGATGTTGCGGAAGATGCGCTTCTTGAAGACCTCTCGCTCGGTAAAGATCTCCTCCATGGTCATGCTCGAGACGAGAACACGGGTCTCACCCTCGATGATGCCCTTGACAATGTTGGCGACGTGCTGGCTCTCCTGAAGGGGAGTGCCATTTCCAGCCTCGGAGCTGGCCAGGAGCATGGCATACTTCATCAGCGAGTCACCGCGGTCCTCGCGCCTGAAATCGTGCTCGTCATCTTCAACAGGCTCACGGGTGTTGGCCCCCCGCTGGTTAACATCGGGACCAACGGTAAAGACTACAGGAAGCGAAAACTGAAGCTTCTCCTTTGTCATGGCCTGTAGATCCATGGCATAGTCGTGAGGTTGAACACTACCATCTTGTTAGTTGCATGCACAGTCATAAACTCGAGCAAACTCACCTAAAGCGTGTGCATCGCTGAAGGGGCCAGACCCAAGCCGCCTTTGTGATCTTGACGGTCTTGACGCCCATGCCAGTGATGGCAAGGTACTCATCGGGGGCAGAAATTCTGTAAGCCATCTTGACGGTGTTGTGTGAATGTTCTTGTCAAGGTGAGATATAAGTGTAGATGAGCGAGCGTGGTAAGGAAAGAAGGTGGTTGTTGTTGGTGTTGACCCTGAAGGCAACGGGTATCAAGTCAATTAGAAGATTTCGTTTGCAGATATCTAGGAACAAATGAGTGCCCTAGACAAGTTTGATGGGTTATAGCAAACGACTGAATGGAATGCGAACAACGGACGCCTTATATGTTTCGACTCTGGGACGAGAACGGGAGTCATATGATTGCCTAGAAGCAAGCCGCCTTGCATGCCCCAACCAGAAAATCTACCTTAGCCTTTGTCCCCAGGCTAATGAGCACTGCCTGCAGGGGAGGGGTTCATTGCTTGACCCTGCTACACGGGCTGGGCAGCGTTTGTGTGCCTTGAATCTTGGCGTTGCTTGCAGTGGCGGAGCCCCGGGTGGTCTGTTCCATTGAGAGGGCGGGAGGGGGAGGCTGAGCAGGGCTTCTGGAAGGTTTCCTCCCTGGGTAGGCGGTGGAGATCCCATGACCAGAGATTATGGTATTAGCACGGAGATTAACCGTCTCTTGTGATGTTGCCACTCCGAGTTTGAAGCTATTTGCCCGACATGTTAGTTGATTGATGGCGAAGCAATGGAGATGATGGAAGGGAAGGATTGTCGGTTGGAATTGGCAGGGCGGATTCCGAGTGTTCAGTGGAGTGACTCTAGCGCTTGTCCCCGCTGCGGCTGGAAATGTTACAGCGGAGACGGCAGATCTCCAAGACCCGGACCACAATGAATGGATCCAATTCGTGTAAGTGACTCTTCGACGGTGACCGAATGCGTCCATTCATCAAGCATTTCTTCATTCATCATACTGCAATCCCTCACATTTGTCCCAATCCCGTACTCACCGAAACATTAATCAATCACATATCGTCTCAAAAATGCAGCCCAACACAGCCTTGCCCATCCCATCCAATCCCATCCTGTCATCCCCCCACACCTAACAAACATTGACGAATCCCGCATCGCGAATCTCATGATGCCTTGCGGATCGTCCATGCCGATATCCGATTTCTCCGTCCATCAAGACGTTCAAGGTTCATATATTACATGCAAGGTTAGGTTACAGAGCGAGGTCATGTGGTGTGGGGGGCCGTGACGCCCGGCTTGTGTGAGACATATAATTCACAGGCCACTTTTTGAACCTGTCAACCTCGACCACATATACATACTATTGATTGAGTTGAACGAACAAAACGCCATAGAATAATTATAGTCATTTCTAAATCTCACTTTCCGTACGTTTACGGATATCAACAAGAAGAAGAAAAAACACTCTGTCCTCTACGTGAAAGACACAGAGTGAAGAAGAAGAAAAACGCCCAGCCAAAACGCCAACCTGCCAAGCCTCCAACAAGTGGAAATTGCATGACATCTCCGACTGCTGCGCCACCCAACCTTGATCCTTTGACCGGAGCAGAGCAGCACCAGGAACAATCAATCATTCAATTGAACCACATGAACCCTTTCCCATTCAATTGGGTCGTCTAGGTTATCGTCGGGCATCCACAGCCTGATTCTAGACTCGTCGACAAATGTGCAAGGCTGAGCTCATAGCCTGGTCACGAGTGGTGGGCTGACTCCCAAGGTTACAACCAACCTAACGATAAGTTATATCACCGGGCGTCAGGCATCTACGCAGTGCAGCATTCAGTTCCCTTTACTTCCGCCTTGGCAATCATGTCCAACCTCGACGATGAGCTTCCCCCTCCGTATACCGAGGCGGGGCCATCAACATCAACAGCACCTGAACCATCTCAACAATCAATCACATCCATCTTTTCTTCACATCTCAACAGTCTCCCGCTACGCATCCTCTCAAACCAAGCAGCCCGCACCTCTGCGCGCGACCAGCGAGACAGCGAAATCCTGACTCTTCTCGTCCCCCATGTCGAAGACCTGCTATCATCCATCGCGGCAATGGATCCGCCTCCCCGAGTCGTGGAGATGACCATGGTCCCAGAAGAGGCCGTGGACAATCACTGGGTGTTTAGCGACGAGGATCGATCCCGCACTGTAGTCCGTGTGCTAGAAGATCGCAAACTCCAAGGAGACCAGAAGAGGCCACCCAAACCAGAGCAAAAACCTATTAGGGAGAGGGCATTTGATGAATGGGGTCGATGGGAGGACGAGACTGAAGATATGACTCCCCGCAACATCCTCTGGTGGGACGATCGCGACATGGCCATCCGTCTCGCAAAGTACATATCACCAGAACGGGTTGATCGTCAGGTAGTAAAGGCAAGTGTCAAGCAAATAAAGCAGGACAAAAAAGCGTCAAGATGGAGCCTGTTCAAGAAAGCTGAACCACCGCAACCACCACCAGCGCCGGTGAGGCCGGTAGAAGATGAAGATCCAGTCACGATGACCGTCAAAGCAGAAGAGGTTACTTTTAGACGAGAGAACGAAATGGGAATATGGGAGGGCAAGACGGGATGGGGATTAGTTGTGCGCGTCAAGATACGAGGTTGAGGCTATTCAGCCTTGAAAGTGGACGTCACCACTTCAACGTCACCTACAAGTTAGAAACGATTTATCTATACCCACCCAGTAATGACAGAATGGGATATCAAAGAATGAAGAATAAATGGAGAAATAATCGTTCACGGACACACACCCTGGTCAATGAATTGTAGGCGCAGCACAAAAGCTGACTAACCTCACCACAATCATCAGATGAAGGTGACAGGCATCAAGGCATCATCACCACACAACTACCTTGGAATCTCGAAAAAATTCAAGGCTATAAAGAGCATTAGTTTCATCATTTGGCTCATTTTATGCATATTCTGTTATCCCCTCTGTCAGAATGCGGCCTACGAGGGCCTCGGTAAGGCGGCAACCTGCTGCCCAAACAAGCACAACACAAACACCGTGTAAGCACACCTCTGCCACTTCGAATCCTTTGTCTCTAATGACATTCAGCCTCAAAACCGGCAACCAGAAAGAGGTCGAGCAGCCATCCTTCAACCAAACGCAAAGGCCAACCCCAAGATTCTACGCAACAGCCCCAGAACAGCAGAGCCACCGCACGTCCAGCAAAAAAGAGCAAGACAACACCATCCACTACATTGAACCCACCTCCTTCTCAGCCTCTTTCAGTCTTTGTAGTAGGAAGCGGTGAGTGCGGTGAGCTAGGTCTAGGACCTCAAATTACAGAGACTCATCGTCCCCGGCTAAACCCCTTCCTCGACCCCGATGACTCTTTATCGAAATTCGAGGTTATCCAGTTGTCTTGTGGAGGTATGCATACTGTTGCCTTGACTTCAGATGGCAAGATCGTCACGTGGGGTGTAAACGATAACTATGCTCTTGGAAGAGACACTGACTGGGATGGCGTGATGAAGGATGTGGATGCTGGCTCAAGTAGCGAAGATGAGGCAGAGTTGAACCCGTATGAGTCGACTCCCACGGCAGTGTCTTTTCCTTCTAAGATAAGATTCACACAAGTTGCCGCTGGCGATAGTTGCAGCTTTGCCCTCACGGAAGACGGCCATGTCTGGGGCTGGGGCACATTCCGCGTGAGTATCTCCATCATGGCCAGTTGACTTTACTAACTCCCCCAAGGATGGCTCAGGACACGAACAGTTCGGCTATGACATGAACGACAAATTCATAAAATGCCAGAAAACCCCCATCAAGATCCCCAGCATCAACAACATAACCCAAATAACCTGCGGCGCAAACCACATCCTAGCCCTAGACGCAGCAGGCAAAGTCTGGGGCTGGGGCTCCCACGAGCAGAACCAACTCGGCCGCCGTCTCTTTGGTCGACACACAGAGCATCTAAGACCTCGTCTCGTAGAGGTATGTCGCGGAAAGGCCAAGTACATTGCCTCGGGAGAGTACCACGCTTTTGCCATTGATCATAAAGATGATGTTTGGGCTTGGGGGCTTAATAGCTTTGGTGAGGCGGGATACGCTGATGGTGCTAGGGCCGACTCGGCTCTTTTACCGTATCCCATCAAGATTCGTCATCTTTGCGGCCGAGGCGTTACTTTAATCGACGGCGGCGCTCATCACTCGGCAGCAGTAACAGCAACAGGCGAATGTCTAGTATGGGGTCGTCTAGACGGCGGCCAACTCGGCATCCCCTTCACAACCTCCCAACTCCAAAATCCAGATCTAATCCGACACGACGAACGCAACAACCCTCGCATATGTCTCCGTCCAACCCAAGTCCCCAACATCGGTAAGGTGATCCACGTAGCGTGTGGTACAGACCACACAATCTTTGTCAACAACTCGGGAAAGGCGTATGCGACGGGTATAAACTCGTCCGGCCAGCTCGGCCTTGGTTCGGACGACGATGTCGATGTGGCACGCGAGGTGCGGAGCAAGAACCTAAAGGGGATGAGGTTGAGCTGGGCGGGAGCCGGAGGTCAGTTTTCGGTCGTTGCCGGGAGGTCGTGAGCATCTCCTCGGCAGCGTGGTTTCCGGGATAAAGGTAGACTTGGGGGGTGCAACTCTCAATTGGGACTTGTGAAGCTCGTCACTACAGGTGTGGCAGAGACTTTTGCTCGGGACGTTGTGACGTGACACGAGAGGTTGGATAGGCGACGACGTCGACGTCGGCAAGTTTGCACGGGTGTCAGTAGGCGAGTCGCCTCAAGAATCTACCTCGACTTGATCATTCAGAGTATATGACTACAGTATTTAACAATAGAGTAGTTATTGATGTGCATGAATGTATGAGCTACCCTCGATGGTACTCATCAAATCTCCCCTCATCAGTAATCCATCACGTCACACACACATCAACAGTTGTGAATCCCCTCACCCGACCGTTGCCCCAACCTTAACGCACCTCGGAACAAGTCCGTTACTCACAGTCTCACTATCACGACAGAAATTCACAACCACCTAAACCTCGTTCTCTAGTCATCACATATTCACATTCACTCTCAATTGACTCACTCGCCGAAAAACCCCACCTACATAACCAATCCCCTCCCCCTCACCACACAACCTCAACTTTACACTCATCCACAAACAAACAACACAATGGCCTACAACGTCCTCGTAACAGGCTCATCCGGCCACCTAGGCACAGCCCTCATGCTCTCCTTGCCTACACTAGGCTTCAACCCCCTCGGCATCGACATCCTCCCGTCAGAAAACACCCACCACGTCGTCTCCATCACCGACCGATCCGCCGTATCGTCCATCCTGAGTGAAAATCCCATCCGACATGTTCTTCATGCTGCGACGCTGCACAAACCTCACGTGGAGAGCCACTCCAAGCAGGACTTTGTCGACACAAACATCACGGGAACCCTCGTGCTCCTCGAGGAAGCCGCCAAGCTTGGTCCTCAGATTGAGAGCTTCATCTTCTTTAGCACCACGAGCACTTTCGGAGCAGCTTTGAGTCCCAAGCCCGGTTTGGCAGCTGCATGGATCGATGAATCCGTGGTTCCGATCCCCAAGAATATATACGGCGCCACAAAGGTCGCAGCCGAAGACCTCTGCTTCCTCATCCAGAAGCAAACCAGCATGCCAGTCCTCGTTCTGCGTACAAGTCGTTTCTTCCCCGAACAAGATGACGACGAAGATCGAAGAGCAGCACTTGAAGACGACAACCTCAAAGTCCTAGAACTGGCCTACCGCAGATGCGACATTGAAGACATTGTCCGAGCGGCAGTTTGTGCCATGTCCAAGGCGAAAGAACTCAACTTCAGAAAGTACATCATCAGTGCACCGCCACCTTTCACAAACGACCCTGAAACACTCCAAAAGCTCGACAAAAATCCCGAAGAGGTATTCAAGGCCGTCGCACCAGGCTGCGAGCAAGTCTTCAAGGACAAGGGCTGGGGATATCTCAAGCGCATCGACAGGGTGTATGACTCGAGCAAGGCAATGGAGGAGCTTGGTTGGAAGCCAGAGTATACTTTCGGCAAGGTTGTTGAGCTGATCCGAGAGGGAAAGGAGTGGAAGAGTGAGCTGACGGCAAAGGTTGGAAAGAGGGGATATCACGCCGTGAGCCATGGAGTGTATACTATACGATGAGAGGCATTGGAGGAGTACGAGGTTAGACAAGAGCTACATAGAAAGGAGACACATTACTAGTTTGCAGCACCTTGCTTCCATCACCATCGCATGATAAAATGAGGGTCAACGACGCACATGTACCTCAGAATTAGTCCTACGCATGTCAACCTCGGTTGTCTCACCGTTTCAGGGTCACGGGGCATTTATAACGGCATTTAGAGCCCTTGGGTCCTTTGAATAATTCAAGAAGCTTGTTGCTGTGGGCGATCAACATTTGCGGGCTCATATCATCAGCATCAACTATCCACGAGCTGCGCGTTTCACGCCTCTCAGACGGCAGTCCACCAGACCTCTTTTACTTCTTCTTCACATACGAGCACCCCTTCCATAAATCACCGGACCTCGCATATCGAGCTATTCTATCGCAAATCCTTCAAAAGTATCGGTAGAACGAGAGTCTACTCGACAAGTTCATGTTTGCCATCGACCACAGCGACACTTCGTCTGGACCAACAGATACGCAACTAAAGGAACTCGTTCACTTTTGTCTAAGCTTCCTTGACGCACCTACTCTTGTTCTCGACGGAATAGACGAATGTTCTGATCCGTCCAAACTCGTCAGAGACCTAAGGCCGCTCCTCTCTATTCCTGCCTTGCGAGGGTTGCTCTCCAGCCGGCCCAACGTCGCCCCATTGACCAGGTTTATACCAGCATGCCATCGAGTAGAGTTTGGGCAAGAGATTGTGGACCGGGAGATTGGCATATTCTGTCGAAACTAGCTAGATAGCCTTCGGGGAGACGAGCTTCTCTATGAAAGCGCAGACATGGCTCATTTGACGCAGAGGCTAGTTCTCGGAGCCGACAGGATGTTTCTCTGGGCGCGGCTGATGATCTCACTCTTCAACTCACCTGCGCTGACACGACGGGAGAGGGAAGAGATGATCCACTCCATCGCCCTCCCAGAGGGTCTCGAGGCGGTTTATGTCAGAATCTTCAAGCAAATCTCCCAACTGGATTTTGCGCAGCGGCGGATGGCACGCCAAGTCATTCGATGGACTCTACTCTACAAACTGCAGGTCCCTCTGACGCTCCAAGATTGGCATCAGGTTCTCGGAGTCGAAGAGTTGAGGGACGATGAGACGACGTTGCCCAAAATCTCCGAGCTCGTCACGCTAGTCACTTGTGGCCTAGCCATTCTTGAGGACGTATCAAAGGGCTACGTAGTGGCAGAATTCCAGACGGGTACGCTCGTGAGGAGTTACTTTATTCATCTCTCTGTCTCGGAGCACCATCTAGGAGTGGACTCGGGGAACCTCGTGCTCAGCTGTCACTCGCTCGCTGGAGACGGGAAGATAATAAAGCCCGGCAGCAGCAGCGAGATACAGCTCCTCGCTTTACCAGGCGGAAATTCCACCCAAGGAAGGGGCGTTACCGTCTACCCCCCGAAATCAGGCGAGCATCATGTGTCGATTTTGGTGGACAAAGAGATGGAAGCTGGCTACGACCTGCTGCATCCGCGACAGTCATCTCTCCCCGCCCTGATCAAGAAGGATGAGCGATCGATCAGCGGACCAAGGTTGGTTCCGAAAGGAGTGAGGTTGAATCCCGGAGTCAAACGATCTTTTGATGAGGTAGAGAGTAGAGCACTTCCGGGAGGTTCAAATTAGTTTGGATGAGACAAAATGAATAGACACGGCGCTCCCGGGATGTAGGATGGGATACACTCTACACGTTGTTGGAGGTGATCTCACTTGGATTAAGCGACCCCCCGGACTTGGGTCATTGACAGCTTCAAGGCCGCGGAAGGCACTTGTGAGGAGGCTACTACATAGAACGCACATGGGTCAAACCCTTCCCGCAAACGCAGGAGCCAGAAGCTAATGACGTGTACTCTGTCCTCAACGGCAAAAGTTCCGAATATCCGGTTATATACTACAAGTACAAGACGGCAGCAACCCTACTCTATCTAACAGGGGGGTATCTACTATAACAATTCCCTTCTACCTCAGCCAAACTTGATACCAGAGTTTGGGTTCCAAGTTCCGGGAGCAGGAGGCTGTCCAGAGCCTCCAGAAGGACCTCCAAACTTGATGCCCATTCCCGGATTCCACATGGCTCCCATCGGAGCTTGCTGAGGTTGAACAGGTCGAGGTTGCTGCATCGTTTCTCCGGCCCATGATTGTATGCTTGCCTCGGCAGGGCTCTGCACAGGCTGTGGAGGCGGAGGAGGGGAAGTGTATGAGCGTGCAGGTTCAGGGGGAGCATGAGCATATGAGTGTACTGGCTCTTGGTGAGGTGGAGGAGCATAGTGGGCGGGCTCCTGATGAGGCGGCATCGGGCTTTGAACCGGAGTTGGCTTGTGAGAGATGTTCAAACTCGACAACGGCGGCATGTTGATTTCCCTGTGAACGTCAGTCAAAAGTTCAGTCTGTCCTTCTTTGACAACATACTCTTCCAAAGCTCTCGCCTCCATCCTCCGCTGCGCAACCCACCCCACGATAACATCACGGAACCCAGGCCCAACAATCTTATTAAGATCGTTATAAAACTTGCGCCCAACCTCGAGGTTGTTGACAATCTCCTTGTACTTAAAGTAGGCATTGTCCAACTTCTGCAGCGCCATCTCACGCTCTCGGTTGCCGCGTTCTCCCATCTGTCTCTTCTGTGACTCAAACTCGCGGTTGATGCGCTGAATGTCGGTGAGGATGCGATCCTGGTCTTGCGCTTCCTTGTCGATAGCTTCTATCTCGGGCTCGTACAGCTTGTCGAGTCTCTTGTCAAAGAACTCTTCAAAGTGAGCTGGGACAAGGGCCGTGGTGGGGTATGATCGTTCCAGTCGGGCTGCCTCCTTGAGAATTTCGGGTTTGATATCATCGCGACGGGCATTCTCTCGAAGATTCTCGACCTTTTTGCGACGTCGGCTCTCAAGTCGAAGAACATCGTTGTATGCTCCGCGCAGTCTTCCAATAACTGGCTTCAACGTCTCCGGAATGTCCACCCGACGACTCGAAGGCACAGAGTCCATCAGATCCCGATCAGGTCCTGAGAGCATAGCCAGCAAGTCCTGGATAGCCGCAAACTTGTCCCTAACCATTGCATCACTGCTACCGCTGGTCTCAAAGTAACCCTCAATCTCAACAGCATGCTGCCACAGCTGTGCGCCCTGGGGATCTTGTCGACTCTCAGGCCGTATCCAACGATCTGTTCCAAACCTCATTCGAAGTCGCTGATCCTCCTCTTCTTCTGAGGCCAACGCTCTCTTGCCTTCTTCAAAGATGGCGAGATCCCCTGAGCGAAGCTTGTCAATGTCGGCAAAGCTCTTGTGTACTCTACCAATGGCATCAGCTTGTCTAATCTCTTCTGCATGCTGCACCAAACTAGGAGGCAAGCCCAATGGTTTCTCAAGAGCTTGCAAAGAACCAGGAAGACCAAGAGATGCCAATAACTCGTGAAGCTTTTCCGTAAGAGTCTCGAGCTCCTGGATGATATTCTGGCTGACCATACGGTCTCGTCGCTCCTCGTAAATCGAAATGGCAACGTGTACGGAAAAGGGCACAAGGCGAGAGAACAAAGCCGGTCCAAACTCAGCGCGGTCGCCAAAGTATTCGTACGGATTCGCAACTTGAGGTGGCACTCGAGCCACGGCCATGTTGGCTCGATCGAGGATCTTGAGCTCCGACTTGGGAGGGACGGCAACTATCCAGGTTAGCTGGGCACTCGAGCCGGTAGAAGTCACTTACTGAGGTAGATGACATCGTTGTCCTTCTCTGCTCTCTTCAAATCCTCTTCTACCTTTCGCTTGAGCCCACTGAGGTCATCAACAACAACTTTGCCGAGAAATCCGCTTTTGGCCTCCTTAATGCCTTCTGTCACGCAGGATACGGCATCCCTCAGTCTTGCAACCTCTTCTCCATATTTCCTCTTCTCAAGGCAGTCGCATGCAGCTCGGTATTGGGCAGCAGCAGCAAAGTGATGGTGCTTAGCGCTCATGTGGTGTATCCACGCACTACTAATAGCCTCGCTCTGCATGGCAGCGTCACCAGAGAGATTGTATAGATCCGAGACGCGGGCCGCAAGCTTAGCAATCGAAGCATCCTTGTAGCCGTCCATAACAGCTTTCTGCCAGAAGCACTCCTGACTCTGTGCGAGCAGCAACTGGATCAGAGACTCGAGGGTATCGTGGTCCATGTCCTCGGGAGGGTCGGACATTCGCAGCTCGGGTAGGATCTCGGTCTGCATGTGGGTGAGGACACCTGCAGCCATGGAGAAGTAGTTGGCTGCAGATTTGAGGCCTTCGGTATTTCCGCGGGGCGTGTTGAGAGCGAGCTGGGAGTAGAGGGATGCGAGGTTGTAGAGAATGTTCATGAGTTCGTACTTGAGGTTGTTGCGGACCATGGGACGTTCGGTGTTATATCCAAGAGCAGGATACCACGAAAATTCCGCACCAATCTACACCCTCATCAATTATAGTCCATAACTCCCATCATACTATACTCACGTCTATCGGAAACTTGCCGCCAACCCACACGAGCTGGGCAGCATACGTCTGCAGCTTCTTGATACCGCTAGGATGCGGTTCCCGGACGTTGACCGCATCCCGACGAAGCGTATCAATGACCTCGAGGTCATGTTTAAACATGTCCGGGTGCTGATCATATTTGGTGTTGATGTACTGTCGTATCGTCGAAGCGAGGGAAAGGTGTGTAGACTTGCGAAAGGGGAGCGCAAGGATGTTGCTAAGTTGCTGTAAGTAGATGGACAAGTTGGTAGTATCGAGTAACTCACGACGCCATGGCTATGTTTGAAAGGCGGAGCTCGCGAGTTTCAGGAGCTCAATAGCTTGGTTCAGCTTCACCAAAGTCAGGCCCGACTTGTAAAGGTTGCGATGACTTCATTCAGCCCAAAAACATGGAGGCCGCCGCCACGTTGGAGGGGCAATGACGAGGTGGGGTGTGGCTCGTGAATGATGACTAAGCTTGGAAGTCGCCCCAATACCCCTACAGTCTCGATCATGACAATGGATGGTGACCTCGAATAAAAGATTGATCTAAAGAAGGGGGCAAGATTGATTCTTAAAAATACTGATAGTTTAATGTTTATTTCTTAAGCGGCTCTTACGATATGCACAAGTCTACAATCACATCCAGAGTCTTATATAGGTAGAATTCAGAGTCAATTCATTAGGTACTCAAGGAACGTTTCAAGTCCTCCAACTCCTTCAACGTGGTATCTCATAACTCATACTCATCATAACTTAACGGTACTTCACATCACCAACACCAGGATGGTGAGTTCCATCATCCTTGTAAGCCGGCGGCTGTCCGCTTCCACTCGCCGCCGCCTCGGTACCCAAAGCTCCGGACGCCACCGGAGCTGAAGGATCGGCGCCGTGGGCTCCGAATGTCGGGCTGGTCGGAGACGCTCCATCCTTGCTCTGCTTGACCTTGAGGGATCCAACCTCGGCTCCCTTTAGAGTCTCAAGAAGGTTGCGTGCTCCCGCTGGCCACATGCCGTTGGGTCCCTGACGGGGCACTTCACCCTTGATGATCTTGTCGACAGACACTCGCTCACCAAAGAACGCGGCGTTGGCATCCTTGCGCTCGACCACAACAGTGCCGTCAACCTGGACACCAGCGTAGAATCCACGCGACTTGACGTATGAAAAGACAGGCTTGAAAGCGCTGGCGCTGAGGCTGCGACGATGGCTCTTCTTGTCCTTCTCAGGCTTCAAGTTCTGGTTGCTCTCAGTTGGTTCAGGGGGAGGCTGAGTTGATGCCTCCCCTTCCTTACCCTCCTTCGACTTTCGTCCGTCACGGCCTTCCATGGCAGTACCAAACTCAACAGCGCCTCCAGCTCCATAAGGACCCGCGACGACGGCCAAGTCACTGCCAAGGGCGACGCGCGTGTTGGCAAAGGCAGCCAATGCCTCTCGGCTATTGATGACACAGACGCAGTCATAAATATCGAGGCCGACCAAGAAACCGGCTCCAACGGAGTGTACCTGGATACCCGAAGGAGGACCCCATGATCCATCAGGAAGACGAGCAATCAGGATGCCCGAGCCGGTCGCGCCGGAAAAGTTGAATCCAGCACGGAGGGTTGTGAAGATGGCAAGACCAACAGCCTTGGCGATGACCTTGGGAGGAATAGTGACAATGACACGGCTCTTGGGCTTTTGCTTGGTAGGATCGATGATGGAGTCGTTGGTCTCAGTGGCCTTGGGATCGGTCGAGGTGGGCACTGGGTTTGACTTGGGGTCGGCATAAACACCGTTTTCTAAAATATGTGAGCGTGTATCGTTGAGAGATTGTGTGGTCAACTTACTGCAGAAAGACTTTAGAATAGAAGCTGCCTTGTCACACTCCTTGTCAAGCGTCTCCGGGAGGAAGCTCTGGCTGCCGAGCTTATGCGCCAAGCTATTGATGGGAGCTGCGGCCTTGATGCCAAGCTGGCTAAACCGCTCACTCCAACCATGCTTCTTGTGATGTTCCTCGGGGGGCACAAAAGTCGAAGTATTACCCGCTCCAACCTCGTGCTCCGGAATTGGCACCTCTTGATGTTGATGCGTAGGCTCGTTGGTAGGAGGAGGCGCAAAGACGGGCTGGGCGGGGTTGTATTGCGGAATGTTGTAGTTCTGTTGAGCAGGTTGAGGGTTGGTAGGGTTCGCGTCGAGGGGGTTCGGATGAGGTGCTGATCCCTGTTGCTGCTGCGCAGGAGGAGGTCCAGGAGGAGGAGGAGGGAAATATTGCTGCTGTTCACCTCCAGCAGCCTGTGGCGGAGGAGGGAACTGCTGCTGCTGCTGCTGATCTGCCGCTACAGGAGGAGGCGGAAAGTAAGGCTGCTGCGAAGGCTCAGATCGAGTTCCCTCCGTCTTCTGTCCCTCAGGAACAATCTTTGGCTTCTCATCCTTTGGAAGCTCAGCACCTCCCTGCTCATAAGCTGGAGGAGCGGCAGAATCGGTATGAGGTGGGGGACCAGGCGGAGGAGGAGGAAACTGCTGCTGCTCGGGCTCTGCGAGAGGCAGCAGGCCAGAACCGTACTGATCGCCCGAAGGCTGATTCTGGGGGGCCTTTTCGGGGTTCGACATTAGATTTGAGGGTATTTTTGTTGTTGATTGATGGAGGAGAGAGGTTATGATCGTGGTCTGATGGCGGGGTAGCTCTCTGTCTTACAAGCGCACGAGCTGTGTTGGCAGTGCTTAACAAGTCTGAAAGAAGCAACCACAAGAAGATGCAGATTATACGCCTTTTAATAGCTGTCAATTCTGAAAGAGGCCTCGTAATCTGGAGAACAAAGTGGCGCGAAAGATTAAGTGAAACAGGTTCGTTGATCAGTCGCGACAGCTTGGCTGTTGATGTCATCAGTGTGGCTGACGTGCATGATTGCGACGATGGGCAGCTCAGGGTCTAGCACAGCCACACACAGTCTTGGCGTTTGTGTACGAGGGAGCCAATATTGCCTGGCTTTCACAGATTGAGAGAGAATTGTTGAGAAGATGGTTTCTGGAAATAATGAGATGAATTTACTGGTTTATAGTGCACACTTATTATACTATCGTCATGTTCCATCACTTTACAAGTGCTGATATAATTCCCGATACAATCCCCGATGTCTCGGATCCCGAAGTCAGAAATGGTCAGCCGAAAGAAAGGTTTAATACCCGAAGCGGCCTACAATATCAAACTTGGAACCTACAAACTCGGCTTGACTCATAAACATCAACACACCAACAGCAAGATTAAAAATGACACAAACACAAACACAATCCAGGCTCAACGCCCAAGACACCCTCCACCTCCCCCGCGTCCTCTGTCTCCACGGCGGAGGCGTCAACGCCGAAGTCTTCGAGCTACAATGCCGAGCCATCATCTCCCGACTAAGCACCTCCCTCCGCCTCGTCTTCATGCAAGCACCCTTCATCTCAGCACCTCACCCTCAAATCGTCAGCGTGTACGGTGACTACGGTCCTTTTCGGCGCTGGCTCCGCTGGCAGCCCGATCACCCGGAGATTGAGCCCGAGGCCGCAGCGGGGGAGATCCGTTACCAGTGTCGACGGGCTATGGAGGATGACCCCGGGACGGGGGAGTGGGTCGGTGTGTTGGGTTTCTCGCAGGGTGCAAAGATTGCTGCTAGCTTGTTGTGGACGCAGCAGCAGGTTACAGTCAAGTTTGGAGCGGCAGAGTCGTTTACGCATTTCAAGTTTGGAGTGCTCATGGCTGGAAGGGCACCTCTAATCATGCTGGATCATCGCCTTCAGGAGACACCTCACATCGTTGACGCAGCACTTCTAAGCTCCGAGTTTACTGACTGGCCCGAGACAAATGAAGGTGATCATGTGCTGAGCATTCCGACTCTGCATGTACATGGTCTACGAGACCCAGGAACGGAACAGCATCAGATCTTGATGAACAAGTACTGTCAGACTGGTACGACGAGATTGGTTGAGTGGGACGGTGGTCATCGAATACCCATCAAGACGCATGATGTGGAAGCTGTGGTTGAAAAGATTTTGGAGCTTGCAAAGGGGACACAAGTCACCGATGAGCTGCCAAATTGATGGTCTCAATAACCGCGCCACTCAAGAAATTTCTACTTTTTTTTTTCTACAAGTTTTATGGTTGTTAATGGCGGATGAGCTTAGAGGTATGGTTGCAAAGAGGAGGAGCTTAGAAATCCTACAAGGACGGAGAATTACGGAGAACAGAACAGCACATAAACTGCTGGTTACACCTTTCATAGAAGACGCGTTTATATGTTTTATATCCAACATCTTGTCATCTTGAATGAGAAACCCAGCACTAATGACGAGATGCCTCGATGTATCCAGCTAGATGCAAGAAAAGTCACCACCGCCCAGACACTTGAGCAGCAATTACCTACCAGATCCGTCAACACAACCCGAGTTACAACCCCGGAGTCAAAACTATTTGCATGCACACCCAGTCTGCATTTCAAAACTTCTAATTAAAGATTACGCTGTTCTAGCTGTGTCCTCAGTGATTCCATTCCTTTCCATTTCCTCTATCCCCATATCTAAAACGGCGTTTATCCAATTCCTTCCCAAGCTTTACTCTTTTTTTAATTTATTTGGTAGGTCTTCGGAAAGGATGAGCCCCCGTGCTCAACACATACTCATCCAGGCTGACCAAATCAGGAGGCGAAAAGATGAGGTAAAAGTACTTGAGCGTCTCACCAAGCCAGAAACTCTGCAACATCAATCAGTATCACATCCACCACTAAACAACAGTGTACTCACCTCCATAGAGTCAGTCTGAGCCGTCTCGACAGAAATAATATCCTCAATAGCAGCATTTCCATACTCGGTAGTCGTAAACCGCTTAATAGCCTCAAACATCTCCCAAGCCATATCCTGCCACTTTGAGTCTCCGGTAAGTCTGTACATGATGAAGATACTCTCCACGGCCTCGGGACGCAGCAGGTACCGAGGATCGCGGACGTGGCGGAAACCAGGAGGGATTGGTTCTCCCTCTGGTGTCCAGGCTTCTTCGTCATAGTCGCAGGGTTCGAGGGTGGGACATTCTTCGAGACGGAAGATTTCGGGCATTATTCCTGTTGCGAAGGATTTAAACGCCCAGTGACATCCTCTGGCAAGTTTCTCGCCGAGCTTGATGTGGTCTTCGTTATTGAGGAGTTTACCACCTAGGGCAAACATACCTCCCGCGAAACAAGTAAGGTGTTGAGTCTCGGGGATAAACTCGGCCTTTCCTTCAACGTGAATCTCGCCCACGAGCAAGACATCATCCTGGTTCGGCACCCTGGGTCGATATAGTAGCTTATCTGCCACGACCTTTGTAGACATGCGATACATCCTCTCGTAGTTCCGGTCAAGTCCACCGAGAAGGGCGTGCATCTTAATGAGGTACTCATACATGGAGTCGGCCAGCGCTCCGAGCGTAAAAGTATTATCCTCAGCGACCTGGTGTTCAAAGTCGAGGTAAATAGGCCACATGCCAGGCAGCTTGGTCGAATTTTGAACCCTGCTGAGGAACTGTGTGACACGGTCGGTGGCATCGTAAAACTTGGAGTCTCCAGTGAGTTGAGAAAGTCGAGTAAACTCCATAGCCAAGGATGCAGGGGCGGCAGAAGGATCGTGGTTTCCGGCGATTTGAGTACCGTTCTCAGCTTCGTCATAGTCAAGCCAGAGAGTAGGAATGCGATTCGGCGTATCAAAAGCGACGTAAAGCATCTCTCCAAGCTCGGTAGCCTTCTTCAACAAGGCTTCTTGACCACTCAACTCATACGCTCCAAGCAAACCTCCGAGATGGCGTGTATTTAACTTGAAAACGTCAATGGCTCCATCACGCTTCTCACCCCAGTCGAGAGTAGCAGCGGCAGCGGCAGCAGCTTCAAACTCTTCATAAAGACCCATGATCCAGAGGGTATCCATCGAATCAACCAAGGTGGCAGCCCATCCGCCAAAGCTATCCTTCCACTGCGCCGACACGGGCATGAGTTCGTCCCTCATCCACGCATGTTGTCTATACGCCGTCCATCCTCTCAAAAACTCTTCCCTCACAGCATCACTCCTCGCCTCATTCTCCTTATTAAACTCAAACTTTGACTTTTCAGCCTGTACCTTGGGCAGCGTCTGAGCGACACCTTGCGGCAAAGGCTTGATAGCGACGGGAGGATGATGCTGCTGAAGCGAAGCCCAGCTAACAGTGCTGGCGACGAACTCGGCCGGGGTCTGAACGGGAGGCGGAGAAGGACGGGAAGGAGGACGAGAAGGAGGGCTCACGGGGGTGAATTGAGGACCCGAGGCTAAAAGGAGATGGAGGAACAAGAGGGTTCCTACGACGGCGGCTATGGAGAGAGCGCGCAACGGTATAGCCCGTAGTGTTGATGGTCGAAACATTATAGTTAGTAAGAAAAACCCCCCAAACAAAGTAAAAAATGAGCGAAAGAATGAATGAAAGAAAGAAAGAAGCTCGTGTTCCTCTCTTCTCCAGAATTTGATCCCTCTCTCTTCTCTCCCCCCCGTTCCCCATATAACATCCGACAGCCCCGTTTCAGGTCCAACGGGAGACAGAAAATATACAGTGCACAGCACATTCATTCGATCGAAAGGCCCCAAAAATAGTACCCAGACTTATACGATATCGACAGCCAACAGGCGGCGAATGGCATGGGTTGTGGTGGAAACGGTAATGGCTGATAATATGGGGATCACCTTTCGACTGCGGGTCCAGGGCCCGAGATTCGCAATGGATAACGCGTGTCTGTGCGTGGCCAGGAGGGAAAGGGGTGTAGTATCAGTATGTACTTGTTCAAGTTGGGGTACATTGTAACTTGTTCCTGTGAATTATCGATAGTTTAGAATAAGCAATAGAAAAGATGTTTGTCTTAGCTATGTTGACATGTTAACTATCAATTTGACCAAGTACCTCCATCTACCTATACTGCGCACTTCAACCATCCCAACTCCCCCAGACGCCACGCCACGTCCCTGAATATTCAGGGCACATCCCTGACAAATCCCGGGTCTTCCGATCATGTAATGCTTCTTTTTTTAAGGGGTAAAAAAGAAGCAGAAGCGAAAGCGGACAGACAGAAGGATGCCGCGGAAGAACTACCGAGTCGCTTCCTCGTATACGCGGAAGTCTCGGCGGTCCCATACCAAGACTTTTAAGACCCTTTTTAATGGGATGGGATATCTTGGCGGTGTTTTTTTTATATTTATTTATACGACACCTGCGTTATGTATGGGCAGATCTTGATTCATCTCGTTCTTGGACCAACAGCTTTACTCGCTTGTCGCGCATCGCTTCGAGTGGTCCGCGATAACCGCCCGCATCAATATCTCCTGAGTTGTTCTTCCAGGATTGTTGAGGCCTCCCTCCCTCCGCCATTCCGGGGGTTCGTGACTAGACTCGGGCTAGATTTAAGCATCTTTGTGCCATATGGGCATTAATCCACCAGTAATTTTTTTTTAATTTCTCTTATTTAAACCCGTTAAGAATTGCAACCATAACGAATTAATGCACCCTCGGTTCTCGTTCATCGTTTATATAAACCGAGACACCGAAAAGGAGACACAGAAAGGAGACGGAATGGGGCTTGCTCTGTTCAGTTGCATTGCATTGAATTGAACCACCATTGTGCTTCTCAATACCCCTTGGTCCATTCTACTGCCAGAAGCATAACTGTACCGAACACTCCTTCTCGTGACCTTGTGCAATGATCAAAAAGGCTTCATTGACGCCATATTTATCTTTAGAGTTGTAAATCCATGATGCAAGGAAGGGCATTCCCATCACCTCCAAATGCAACACTCGTCTTTCAACTCCAACAGAGATTGTCTCGTGACACATAACCAGATTAGGAAGGTGAGGTTACTTATACACATTCATCAGTCAATACCAAATGCTTTGACATACATCGCCCTCCTTCAGAATTGCCCTACTTAGAAAGACACCATCATGAAACAGTTTGACATGCACTGCAACCGACCTTTTTTTCCCATTCATACAAAGAACCTCAAATTCCCGTCGCCGGATATATCCATCTGACCTAGATACCCGGTCGAGTGCCAACCTTTCTTTGTCTCCCAACTCCAAAATAGCAACTCGTGGCCAATGCATCAAGACTCTTTCTTTGCATGCAACATACTCCAAACAGCGCTCAAGTCTGTGCCAAGTTCCTCATTTAGGTTGTTCTCAAAGACAAGACATGTTCAGAGTCAAAAATGTCGAGTCAGATATATAAATACATCTCCCAACTCGAACGTTTCAAATCTTAATCATGGTAAATTTATTCCCAACTACAATCAATCGTTACCCAACAATCATTAACCATGTACTTCGCATTCCTTCCACTCCTTCTCGCCGCCATCGGCGCCCTCGCAACCCCCATAACTCCAGAAACAACACCCAACTCCAACATCAAAGACCTCCCCAACACTCTCTCCCCGGACTTTCCCATCAACGAAACAACCAAGATCGAAACCCGTGATGAAACCCTCACCCACTCCCTCCGTATCCGCGGTGCAGGAGGTTTCCTCGGTTCCTGCAAAGACGTGAGGTTCTATATCAGCGACAAGGATATGAACCGCGTGCATCCATCGTGGATCCACACGGGTTACCTCGAGTCTCCTCGTCTTGTAGCTCGATGTCCTGATCTCACTGGTGAGATGAAGTGTAGCTCTCTTGAACTTGGAGAGTGTATGGTAAACGTCAATGGCGCCCTAGCCCCCGGACCCGGGTAAGTTCCCAATAACCTCCAAAGTATGGTGTCTGTTTCTGACTGTAGCAGTGGACTTTGGCACAAGACTTGTACTCAGTGCATCATGAAAGAGGATGGAAAGGCCTTTTGGTGCCACTGCTGGAGCGCCATGAAGGGTCATCTCATGATGGCCGGAACCACCATCAACCTAGGCAAGTTCTCCCTTCAACAACACCCTCTTCTTTCTTTCGCTAACCATTGATAGACTCCTTCATCGAAAATTTTGATGGCGACTTGACGTGCAACGGCGCACGCGGATATCGGGGTGTCTGTCCAAACGGTCCCTCGTGGGATCCCAGAGACCACTGAGTCTTTCCCACAGACTGGTCTTTGTTCGTTTCGCGGGTTTGTCGTCGATGTTTCTCGAGGGGTTCGCCTGGTCCAGTCGTTCTTTTGTTTCCTTTATCCTTCACCACACTCTTTTATCATAGTTAGATGACCAAGCCCTCGTATTTCAGAGGGTACCTGATGCCAAAGAACCATGCCATGTTTCCAAGAATCCTTACACCCAATGACCATCATCAGACTGGAAACTCAATCGTTGACTCTCCCCGTTGTTGTCGCCATCGATTCGTCGCCTCAATCATCTCCGGACACCCTCGTAACAACCATCCCCACTTCTTAAAGAACCCAACACTGACTTCCCAGGCGTACACATCAGCTGGATCTCCCCAAACAATGAGAAACGCCTCATCCAGTTCGCGACTGCTCACGACACTAAGAAGATCGCAGCACAATTCATCCTCATCAAATACATCGTTCTTGATTCCATATAAGATATTATCCCTCAGTCGAGGAGAAGGAAGCAAATCAGACCAAGGATGATGCTCAAACGATAACTGTAACTGCGTCGGACAAAGGTTCTCCGGAAGAGTCTGCTCCACGGTAACACCATTTAAAGTCTTTGGACCAAAGGCATTAAACTGGGAAACCATCTCATCGCTGCAGAGACCTTCAAGTGGGATACCGATAGTTCGCGCATTGTGCGAAAGAGCGTTGACGGCGTTGAGTCGAATAAGCGAAGGGAGATACGTCAAGCGATGATTCTTGAGCGTATACTGCATCTGAGCCAGTTGCATAAACGCATACACAACACCCCTCTTCTGCGGATCCTCCATCATGAGGTATCCGTCCAGAGGCCATGATGTAGCAACGACACTATTATCTTGACTCTGCTCAAGCTTCCGCCTCCCTAGACCAAACCATGAGCCAAAGGAAGAAAATGGATACCTAGGGTGTATACTAACGGTAAGCTCGTTGGTTGAGTCGGTTCTGCCGCTTCCTCCTATCAGCAGACTTTGTAACTCCGGTCCAATCGTCCTCTGGTCCTCGCAGTTCGGTAAGTTGTGGCATCCGACCGAGCCGCCTCGGGGGGTTTATATGTTCCGCCATAGTAATCAGATATAACAAGTTCAACAAAGTGGAACACACGTATGTAACAGAGTCAGGATTCTACTAGTAGGAGTGATACTCGTATTTAAAGGTCTACAGGTAGCTGACTGATAGATCGGAGATTCCTCTCTATCACCGTAGATGTCACCCCTCTTATCTGGGAATAGTGGCCACTTACGAGTCAACAGTTGTACTCGGGACCTATCATCGACTGTAAAAAGACACGCTAATGCAACCTGCTGACACCGAGGATCCGAAGCTAGGGGCTGGGGTTGATTGGGGTTCCTGGTCGGGACGAGGCAGCTGTCAGACGTTTATTTCAGAACCCCGGCAGTTGTCAAGGACAGGACTTGGCACGTAAGAACACCGAACATTGTAGAGATGATGACTTATTCCACAAGATTCTTCGCTTCATCTTCTTAACCCCGATTTCACTTCCATATCAGAGTTTACGATCTTGTCCCATCTTGGCTCTGTCAAAGCTTCTAGTGACCCGCTTGACTCTTGAACTCACGAATCAGTCGTTGAGAATTCTTCGTCCGGCGGTTCGCTCGGGCGATAAACCAAGGTCTAGGCACGGGGTATCTTCCTCATTCGTCCCAAGTGCCAGCTATGTCCGATAGTAAAGTCCGAAACGGCACTTCAAGATCCAAGCAAGTGATGATGGCATCATTGCTGAGAAATTCCATAACGTTGTGGAGACGAAAGAAATCTTTCCTCCGACGATATATAAAGGCATTGGATCCAAAAACATAGAAGCAATTACCATTCCTAGACAAAGCACAATCAATAACTCTCTTCATCTTACCAACTTCACCTCAAAATGTCGACCGATTACGAGTTCCAGGGCTGGCATGGCCACTCCCCCGATGCCATCAATGGCAAGATGGAATGGGGTCCCTTTGAGCCCAAGAAGTGGGAAGAAGACGACGTCGACATCCAAATCACTCACTGCGGTATCTGCGGTTCCGATCTCCATATGCTGCGATCCGGATGGGGAGAGACACCTTATCGTAAGTGAAGCCATCGCCAAATCCCTGCCAAACAGCCCACTGACATCAGACCAGCCTGCTGTGTCGGCCACGAGATTGTCGGCAAGGCCGTCCGTGTCGGAAGCAACGTCAAGAACATCAGCGTCGGTGATCGCGTCGGCGTTGGTGCTCAGGCACGAAGCTGTCTTCGAGATGACTGCCCTGAGTGTTCTGCTGGAGTCCCCAATTACTGCAAGAACAGCCTGGTCAACACTTACGGTTCCATTTACCCCGGCGACGTGGGCAAGTCGTATGGCGGATACGCCGACTATAACCGTACCGATTCGCGGTTTGTCGTAAAGATTCCTGATGGTCTTGCATCAGAGGATGCCGCTCCTATGCTCTGCGGCGGTGTGACCGTCTACACTCCTCTCCGTAACAATGGCTGCGGACCCGGCAAGACAGTCGGAATCGTCGGTGTCGGCGGTCTCGGTCACTTTGGTGTCCTCTTCGCCAAGGCCCTCGGAGCAGACAAGGTTATTGGTATTTCTCGCCGGGCATCCAAGAGGGATGAGGTTCTCGCCCTTGGAGCTGATGAGTACATTGCCACCGAAGACGACGAGGACTGGGCAACAAAACACGCCCGATCCATCGACCTCATCGTCAGCACCGTCTCCAGCCCCAAGATGCCCCTCACCCAGTACCTTGGTCTCCTCCGCTACGGCGGCGACTTCATCCAAGTCGGAGCTCCCGACGGCGGTGAACTTCCCCCCATCAACGCCTTCACCCTGATCGCGGGCGGTTTCAAGGTTGGCGGCAGCGCCATCGGATCTCCTCGCGACATTGAAGAGATGCTGCAGCTGGCTGTTGACAAGAAGGTCAAGCCTTGGGTGGAGAAGCGATCGCTTAAGGACGCCAACCAGGCGGTCAAGGATATGGAGGCCGGCAAGGCTCGGTATCGATATGTTCTGGTTAACGAGAAGCACGCTGAGAAATAGACGATAGACGATGATGATGATGGATGTAGAATTAGATGTAGACTAGAGATGAGATGAGATGAATGATGAAGAATTACAATCTTACAAAATCCTACCTTGTAGAGTAAGCAACTCGCTAACTCCATACCCCGCAAATCGCATCACACGCCCTTTGAATGATTGCTTGATCCTCTTGCACAACGGTAGCTCAACACCATAGATAGTCCAGCAAGATTCAATCCATCTCCTTTATCAGGGCCTCTCTATACGGTTCCCGTTCGCTTGTTTCACTTTTCCCAGCATGACCCGTTCAGATGAAGCAGCAGCCTTCTTTCACGCTGTGTACTCAGCCGTCCAAGAGATTCCCCATGGCAGAGTAACTACGTATGGCCATATTGCCATGCTAGTGGGCACCCGTAAGCCTTCAACTCCTATCAAATACACTATCAACTAACGGTCCAGCAGCTCAACGTCCTCGCCAAGTGGGCATATGTCTCAAACATCTCCCCTCCAACACAGATGAGCGATTCAACCACGAAAACGTCCCATGGCAAAGAGTCATCAATGCGAAAGGCATGATCTCTCCAAGGTTAGTCAACCCTCTTACACATCAAAAATTCCACTGACGGTCCAGATCTCAACCCTCAGGTGCCCGTACACAAGCCACAGCTCTCGAAGCCGAAGGCGTACAAGTAACAACAAGCGCACTAGGAGAGCTCTCTATAGATTTTTCCGAGTACGGATGGTTCCCAGAAATACTACCATCCGAGGAAAACGATAATGATCACAGCGAGTAACAGAGCATGGAAGGTTTTGAACAACTAGTATTTACCACTATCGTGCGGGAACGAATTCGTCCCGTATATGTAAATCGACCCAAACGAGGGTCATCATACAATCATCCCATCTTCCGCTCATTCTTCAAACGAAAGAGAATAAAAAAAGATAAAGAGAAAAAAAAAAAGAAGAAAGCCACCCTGTCCCACCTGTCAAGGGGAAATAAAGATACAAATGACAGATGGGATAAAAACAAAATTTCGAATCACATCATGCCTCGAGCTGCTCGTGTAGGTGGTATTCTCTCGCCAAGAATCAGAAAGAAAAAAAAAGAGAATAAAAAGTAGAAAAATCCCTTCCAAACTCCTGGCCAGTGCTGGAAATCAAGTCTCGCCATCTTAGGCCGGGATGCCCGACGTGGAAAAGCCGTCAGACTGGATAGTAAACGCGAGGGGGGGAATATGGTGAACAACGACAACAACAACAACAACAACAACAACAACAACAACAAAAGCAGAAAACGTCATGGGACATAAAGCGTTGCAAAACCTCCTCCCTCGCTCAATCAACCCCATGCCGACTGCACAGGTTGATCGAGTTCCGAACCAGGCCAAAAGGCCCTCTAGGCGCAGCTTAGCCCCCCCTAGAAGCAGTTCAGGCTTCCCTTCTTCTTCTTGCTCTTGCTGATAGCATTCATCCGCTCTTCGAGCTGGCGACGGGCCGCCTCGGCTGCTTGTCGCTTCTTGCGTTCTTCCTCGACGGCCTGAACGCTCCAGCGGTTGTCTTGAACCGGCTCTGGTGGGGGGCGGTCCTTGAGCTCCTTCACCTCCGCCTCGAGCTCCTGAGCCCGCTTCTTCCAAGCATCACAGTCGGACTTGACCTGCTTGGTCTGCTTCTCCAAATCGGTGAGGGCATCCTCGAGTGTCTGCGTAAGCTGGCGCTCGGCATCAAGGTGCTTCTCGATGGTTCGGATGCGTGCTTCCTGGTCCTCGGTGATCTGAGAAATGTTGAAGTTGTCCTTGCTGGCCGGCCGGGCATTGGTCGGGGAGCTGGGAACGCCGTTGACGGGAGAGCCCGCGCCACTCGGCAGAGGTGGAAGTGGGATGGCTGGTGGTGGTGATGGCAGCGACACGTGCGACGCGCTCTTGCGGATGGTCGAGTTAGAGTTCGATCGCTGGACGCCAGCACTCAACTCATCAAACTTGGCCTACTGCTGTTAGTGGTGTCCAACCAACGTCATGCATGAGTCAACTTACCTGGAGAACTGCGTAATCTTCACGGGCCACCTCCAGTTCGGCTTGGAGGCGTGCAGTAGCTGCATTAGCTTCATCCAGCGCCGCGTTCCGCTCCGTCTGCAACGTGCTCAGACGGTTATTGGTCATCTGCACCTCATCAAAGTTATTCTGCAGTTGCTCTTCCAGCTCCTCCACCAGTCGGCTGTTCTTCTTGCTGCGAGTGTCCAGATCCGCCATCTTGTTCTTGGCAGCTGCAAGTTGTTCCACAAGAGGTGCAGGCTTGTTGGCAGCACCGAGCATCTCAGCCAACGCAGACCTAGCGGCTTCGAGATCTTTGACGACCTTGTCGTTGATTGTCGTAAGATCAGTGACATGTGACTCCATCTCACCACGCTTCTTCTTTTCCTCAGCGAGAGCCTGCTGACTAACAGCAAGATCGTTGATTCGCTCTGTCAGCTTCTCAACACTGACATCCAGTCCCATAGCAAAGGCAACCTGGGAAGCAATCTTCATGAGATCATCGCGAGCCTCACCCAGTTCCGTCTCCAGGCGCTGAACGCTGTCAGCATGCTCTGACAGCAACACCTCAACCTGTTCCTCATAGCCCTTCTGCTCGCGAGTCTTGATATCAGCCAGCTCCTTGGCATGGTTCGCCTTGAGCTCCTCAAGGCTTGCCTGGTGGTTCTTAGTGGCCTCGTCATGGGCAGCAATCTGCTCCTCAAGCTTAGCAACAAGCTCCAGCTGGTGGGTGTTATCCTCCCGGACTGAGGCATGAGCCTTGTTGAGTTCATCCAGCTGAGAACGAGCTGCAGAGTGAGACTGCTCCAGTTCGGCAACCTTGGCGGCGTTGCTGTTGATGATGGCCTTGTACTCGTCAATCTCGCTACGAAGGAAACTGATGAGGTTCTGTTGTCGTTGCTCGGCCTCCCTGACAGACTCATCCTTCTCGCCGGTCTGGTGAGATTGAGAATCAGTGAGCTGAGCACTAGTGGATGCCACTTGAGACTCAAGCTCCTGGATCGTGCCACGCATCGCCGCCTCCGTCTTCGCCATTGTGTCAAGCGCCTCCTTGTGCTTGTTCTCCCAGGTTTCCAGCTCTGATTGCAGCTCAGCAATGCGCTGTTCATGCTTCTGCTGAGACTCCTCAACTTCCTTGGGATCGGGTCTGGACGCCAGAGCTTGGCGGAGAGACTCGAGTTCAGTTGTGAGTGTCTGCTCGCGGGCAAGGTGAGCATTCCTCGTGTCATTAAGCTGCCTCTCACTCTGCTCAAGCTGATCCCGCAGGTTTGCAACCATGGACATCTCAATGGGACTAGACTTGAGACTCGAACGCTCTCGAGTCAGCCCCGAGATAATCGTCATCTTGGTCTCCATCTCCTTCTTAGCGGCCGCAACGTCCGCCTCGAGTTCTTGGATACGCTCGCTTCTGGTGTGAAGCTCGTGCATGGCGGCGTTGATGTTGAGCTCGAAGCTCTGCATCAACTCCGGCCTGTTATCAAAGCTCTCAGCAGCGATGTTACGCAGGGATGCAAACGAACGATGAGCACGGTCGGCGACAAGGAGGTTTTGGCTGGACTTGCGTCGGATGATAGGGGTGCTCGAGCGAGGAGACGTAGCCTCATAGGCGCGCGCCCGAGTGAGATCCGTCTTGAGCTCCTCCACAATATCGAGAGTCTCGCTATGCTTGGACTCCAGCTGGGCATATCGCTCAGCCAGCTCCTTCTCAGCAGCCTCGCGCTCTTGCGCCATGGCCTTGAGTCGGTCAAGCTCAGCCGCCAACTCAACACTGTGGGCATGCTGAAGATCCTCCGTCGAAACGGCTGCTGGCTTGGCAGTGGCCGTGCCATCTTCAGACAAGGTGTCGGCATTAGAAGACGCCGCGGTAGCGGGCGAATCCATGGCCGAAGATAGCTCCGAAGAGAGCGATCGCGAAAAGGATGACCGTGGTCCATCCTTCAAATCGTTCGTCTTCGCGTCTGACAAAAAAGACTCTGGTCGAGTGTGTATCGGGGTGGCAACAGAGATGACTGAGTCGCGAATGCGCTGTGGGTGACGCGCCTCATCGATGGAATCCTGCAGCTCCGCAAGCTTTCGCATGGCATCCTCATACTTGTGGTGCAACGAGTCGTAGTCGTGGAGAGTTGACTCGTGCTCAACCCGGAGGTCGATAAGCTCTTGGGTTACAGACTCGAGCTTGTCAGCCACAAACTTGGACTGGGCTGGGCTCTGAGGGGGGACCTCATCTTCAGGCTTCTCAAGACGTTGCTGCTTATCTTCTTCCGCTTCTTCCTTGACGGTGCCAATCTTGTGTTGGGAAGTGTCCTGTTCCTCGTCACCTTCAGGAATGGGTTCTTCCATCTGGCTATGGCGGCTCACATGAGACATGCTTCGAGAGTGGTCAGCCATACCACGGCGAGAAGCTGTTCCGTTGGTTGGTTCCACAGGTGCAGCTTCGGATGCCTTTTCTCCATCAGCTTCCTTGCCGTCTTGGATTTGATCGAGTTCGTAAAGAAGCGAGTCAAGCTTGCCGAGGCTTCGTTGCCGCTCAACGACCTGTTCAAGGCGGTCGATTTCACGCTGCATCAGCTCAGAATCTTGGTCCGCCTCAGCAAGGCGCTCTTCGAGGGTCGAGATGTAGTCTTCACACGAGGCTTCGTTCTCCCGCACACGAGCAATCTCCTTACGAAGCTCCATGATGATGGTTGCGTTCTTCTCCTCGCCGCTAGTGTGGCCGTCCAATTTGGACTCGAGATCATGAAGATAGTTTTCAGTGCTGGCTTCACGGTCCATAAGCTTCTGCAGCCGGGACTGAAGTTGGTTGTTGATTGTCTCGACATATGCGCACTTTGTCTCCTTCTCAAGCAAGTTGGTCTCGGTGTTAGAGAGAGTGCTGCGAGTGCTTGACAGCGACTGTTCAAGTGACTGGATCGTCTTCTCATACTCGAGGACAACCTGTTCAACCGCCTGTGCGAACGAGTTAGATCGGTTCAGGCGATCAGTAGCGCTGTCACCAAGGGCGTCATCGTGGTTTTCTTCCGACTCGTTCTCGCGAGCGCGGGCCAACTCGGCAATGAGGCGCGCATGGCGTTGGCTGAGAGCAGTGTAGTTCTCTTGCGTGTCCAGAAGTTGGTTCTGAAGCTCAACCTCGCGCTCGTTCTGTCGATCAGATCGCTCGCTAGGGCCGGGAGCATTGCGTCTTGGGCTAGTGCCACCACGCTCAGCGCTGCGAATCTGCTCTCGCAAGAAAGCAACTTCAGCTTTAAGGCGATCAATCACGGCTTGCTTATCACCCTCCTCAACCTGTTGGATTCGTGGCTTGGACTGGATAGCTCGGGCGCGTTGGGCATACTGAACCGTGTTGAGGGTCTCGCTCAGATGAAACTCGGCTGGCGTGACACAGGCAATCATATAGGTGATGGCATTGCCGCCAAGCGAATCCTGGAGCAGTCTGGTCAAGCGGGAATCACGGTACGAAACGTGTGCGCCAGGGTTTCGAGACGAAAGCTGGCTGATGACTTTACCAAGCGCAGCAAGACCGGCGTTGATAGAGATACCCTCTTTAGCACGCTCACCTTGCGCACCAGTGTTCTTGAGCCTTTCGCTACCAGCCAGATCGACGAAATGAAGCTTGCTGTCAACGGTCACCGTAACATCTTGGCCAGTCATGGCCTCGAGAGGCACGGAGAAGCGCTTCTCGGTCCCAGAGCCAGAACCATACTTGTTCTTGCGTTGGACAAGGTTGAGGGAGAAAACGGCGTGAGATCGCGACGATTTTGCGTTGATAGCTGTGGCATCGGTCTGACGAATGGACGATCCAAAGTTGAGAGCATTCATGAGATCATCCACCGAATTGACTTCTATCTGTCGGAGGCCCGTCAAGATAATGTTGCCCTTAGTGTCTTCGCGAATGGCGACATTTCCGCGCTCATTGAGAGGAGTCGACTCGGGGACGAGAAGATCGCGAAGCTGTTCGTTATAAATCTCGACATATGTGGCTCTTAGAGACCAATTGCGGTCACCAAGCGGATTCTGCTGATTGTATCCTCGAGGGCTTCGAAGATGAGACATGGAATTGCGGTTCCCCTTGGACGATCCCGTTGGCGTATCGAGCTTCTCGAAAAGAGCTGCGGCAGCTCGAGGAATCACACCTAAAGACTAGTTAGCAGACCGTGCGCGCTACAGGTAAGCTGGACCAACCCATCAGTTCAGGGTCATGCTGCTCGCCAGGACCCGAAGTACCCATTGTGTACGATTTACCAGCGCCGGACTGACCGTACGCCAGCAAAGACACATTGTATCCTTGCGTGAAAGCATTCACGCAGTCAGAGAGGTAGTCCCAAATACCATCCTGCATCACATCGGAGCTGAAAACGCGGTCAAAGACGAAGAGTTTGCGCCCCTGTGGAGAATCGATTGCGAGACTGGTATCCGAAGTGGTCTGCACCATAGATCGCTGGAATCGCTGTGGAATAAGATCGTAACCAGGATCGGTCGACTTCAGAGGTGGTCGTACACGGACGGCTATCACCAATGTTAGCATCTCGGAGGGGCAGCGACACCGAACAACATACCGACTTTGACCGCCGTCCGGCTGTCTTCGTCAGAGGCTCTACTACCACCTCCCGTCTTGCTCGTCATGCTTAACCGGCTGGTGCTTCTGGGCGCAGCTCTGGAAATAGCAGCGCTCAAAGGCCGCTGAATCCCTCCCGGGGAGGTTGGCGGCGAGCTCGCCATGGCGGTTGCTGGTGAGTTGTCGTCGAGATTCGCAATGTCTCAGCCGTGGTACGTCGTCAGCGGCGGTCAAGGAAAGTCGTCGCAAACGAGCTCGAAAGGCCGCTAAGGGCTTTGAGATGTTGAGGTCCGCCGAGGGAGAAGGAATCGTCCTTTACGGCGTCATAGATAGATCTGCTGTGTAACGGGCGGTGTCGTCGGAGAGATGGTCGTCAAGTGTCCCAGACAGTCTCGCGGGCGGCAATACGTTCCTAACAGCGTCCACAGGTGACTGCAAAGAGGGAACAAGAGTGTTTATCCCGACTAGGGGTGTGGGGGTTTGTAATTAAACAGGCGAGGGACAGGCGATCTGGCGACGAGTTCCGACGAGGGCTTCTTCGTTCCAGTGCAGGAGGGGACAATTGTCGCTAGCGGGGGGGCGTCGTCGGGAGCGAGGATGAGTGAAGAAGAGAGGGAAATCCACGGGCGACGCGCAATGGAAGATGCTCGACGCGACAATGGGATAGGAGAAATACTAGGTAGGTAAAGACGTCGGACGTTGGATTGGACGTTGAACACCTCAGGAGTCGGAGAGCAGAAAAAAGGGACGGGACCTGACCTAGACAGCCTCGAAGTGGAATCAGGGCCCAGGGGGGACGAGACCTCAGTGACTTCCAGGTTCCTTCCATTCACTGGACCGGCGGCCAAGGGGATTGGATGGAGGGGGGCTGTCAAGACCGCCTCCCAGAGACTGGACTGGACTGTAGGTACATTGGCGCTGGGCCACTTGGAGCAACGTCTCCAGGTACCTCCCGTCCACACTGGCACCGACCTCGACCCCTGGATTGCTCCGGGGCGCTAAGTGCGCTTTAGGCTGCTCGCGGGGACGACGCCTACTGGCTGGAGAGCTGTGCTACGGGGGAGCCCCGGGCGCTGTACCTGGCCCGCGCGGGCTTTTTAGCGGCACAGACCCTGGTTTCTCCTAGCCACCGCGGGCTCGGGTCCCCTAGCATCGGGCCAAAAGGGCCATGTCCGTTGCAAGAGCCCAAGCCTGAGAGTGTCGCAAGAGCTCTTGGAAAGGCGTTGAAACTGTTTCGAGGTGTGGCTGGACAGAAAGGATAGGTGGAGGTGACATGCTTTGTGCCTTGATAGTGTGTTGATTATTTTGTCCAACAAAGTCCGCGCTTACCAAAGCATGGTGCTTTGCAACTCCGACGCTCATTTGAGATCGTCCAGCCAGATTGCAGAAGCACACCACACCCAACCACCCACCAGTTTCTCCTACCAACTCAAGTGCCTCCTCATCATCCCGAGACCGACGCTTTTTTTTTCTCCTTTCTCAATATTCAGGGGCTGGTGAAGTCCCGACGCGCCGTCGTTAGCGGCACATAGTCGCGCTTCGATGCAGGTACGAAGGCTTCCTTCAAGCTGGAGCCGTGGATACCGTTGTAAGAAAACGTTCTCAGTATCCAACGGTTGAACGGCTTCCCACCCCAGCCAGCCATTCGCGTGTGATGGATGGCCGCGATTCCAGCCATCTATTCCGTATCTCCCTGTCCTTGCCCATGCGATGCAATGGATGTCTTCCATCACAGAGCTCAGGGCCCTGTCCGACCGCTGGGCGTCCACTGTCGTTAGTCGACCATCATCCCACGCCATGTACAAAGTACAACCGACCATACAGAGGTACTGTGCAGTCCAGGACAGCGTCGACACGCAAAGACAATGCCGTGCAGAGAAGCAATGCGATGCAATGCAAGGCGCGCCATTATTACCCGGCCGGTTTGCGTTTTTGCTCAGTCAAACCGGCAATCGACGATTCCGAGCTGCGATTGTCAGTCTGTTCAATATATTGGGCGGCTACTGTTTGATCCCAGGGTCTCTGACGAGATGATGTTGCTGCTACGCGGCATCAAGCCTGTCACACCCTCCACCTCCACCCTTCCCTTGTTGGTCCGACACGACACGCACCAAACTCTCGCCAGAGCAGAGCCACTATTATTATCGGAATGGAGCTTGTTGGACTTGCCGAACCCTAGAGCGGCCCGGCATCAAATGGCACCATTTTCCAGCAAAAATAAGCAAGTAACGGAAAACATTGATGCAGCCATTTCTGTTTGGAACGCCTTCTGCTTGAACAGAAGCAATTCGCGGGGGCAGACACATTGCGTCCACGGCAAGTTTCAGGTCGAGCCCCCCACTTCTATTCCGTCCCGACCCTGGCCTTGCACTTTGTCCCTCATGTACTCTTTGTTCCCCAACCTGGATGGAGACAACAACGTCAATGAGCTGGACCAGGGGCGGCAAGCCGTTGGTTGGCGATAAGGTTTGGTTAATTGTCTGCTGAATGTGCATTGTGCCGCACACATGATTGTTGTCGCTTTCGTAACCAGATCCAAGTGCTCAGCAAGCCTCGAATCGGCAGTGGAGTCCTCCACTCAGACATGCAGAGACAAGGTCGACAGTTCGTGCCACAGCAGGGAGCGCAAGCCAGCTTTCCCATGCCACGCGCCTTGGCAGGCTGCCAGATCTCATGCTGGTGTCGGACGGCGTCCAGACAGTTTCACTCGTCAGCCTTAACGACGGAACGGCAACTCCACGGCAGCCCAGCCCGTCAATAACGGTGTTTGTCTCTGAATACCGAGCGTCCGGAGTCGGCGCTCGAAGCGAGCTGGCACTGTAATGAGGACCGATGATCTTTTGTCAGGTGTCCATCACTCGATCCCCCTTCATCAAATCTCAGGGGCAATTAGCCGTGCCGTAACTATCGATGGCTGGGTTATCCACCTGTATAGTGCAATGAGGTTGGCATTCAGCACTGTCGTTTCGCCTTTTGTTTGCGTGGCTGGCTCGTTCCTATGGCAGTCTTTCGTGTTTTACTACCTGGGCAACCTTGCGAGAAGATTCCGAGAGCAAAGCCGGTCGCTGAGACATGATGCAGCTCCGTAACGGCAGTTGATCGTCCCGCAGAGGCAAGGGGTCCCCGTGGTGAGCTAGCTCGAGACATTCTTGGTGATGTCCCGACTCGTGGCCCGGTCATGACATTCAATGGAATGGCGAGTTCAATACGGAGTACTGATTGTCAATCAGCGATCGGACAGTGTCCTTCCGAGAAGATCAACCAGACCGTAAAGTTACTATCGTACCGTTAGCAATGTCTGACGATAGACAGACGAAGAGGGCAACATAGGCGAACGCCCCCGTCTTTGAAGCTCTTATGGTGTGCTGTCAATCGTTGTCATCCTTACCCTAAACCTACACTCGAGCTACTAACACGAGGCCATTTCCACTTCCGTTAAATTGGTATCGGCCAACGAACTTTAATGGCCGGACATTTCCCCATCGAGATTTTGCCTAGCTGGGGCGATGTGACATTATTTAGCTTTGCGCTGGCTCATCACGGGCCCATATGTGCCTTCAGTCGATAGTCCAGTGCGAAACTACACCAGATGAACAAGACGTCCGAGATTTACATACGGACTACGTTCAAGCAGAAGCCGAGGCACCAAAAGGCAAGACAGCCAACACAGACCATTCAAGCATCCATGACAATAAAACTCTACCATCCCGTGAGCTCTCTACTATGCTACGCCAACCTTAAACGTGGACAGCCTCACAACGCCAAGCACTGAAAAGCGCCAGCCGGGCTATTATAGACCGGTGGCACGCACACTTTCAGCCCACAATCACTGCAGCGTTTCGTTTCACGGCAAACAGGGAAGACGAGTCCACCTGGGAGTTTTCATGGGAATGTTTCAAATTCTCTTTGGCGAAATACAGGCATTCTCCATCACGAGCGACACCATACACAGCCTACGATCCACCGAGAACATCCTAGTTTGAGGTTACACTCGTGATCCAAGAGGCTGGATCGTTTAGCCTGAGATTTGACCAAGCGAATAGGTATGTCACAGAAGCCGTTAAAACTTGCATGAGAAAAGGATTAGAGAGAATGGAACTTCACTTTGGAGGCTTGTCGTGTTCTTCTCCTATAGGTGCCACGAGCTCTACCAACTTGGGCTGACTACCGAGAACTTGGAATAGTGTCACATAGTCGTATGTAGTGACACCTAGAGAATTTATGCATTCATGCACTAAATGATGACCATTAATTCACCAAGTTATTCTGCCTGGCCGTCTGAACAATGCGTAGAGGCTGCACTTGACCACGTGACTTTGGCGTTTTTCGTGTTAGCCCAGATCGGAGTCGTCGCGTCACATCGCGCAGGCTACCACCCCTCCATCGAAAAAGCAGATGGCGATGCCTCAAAGTTGATCAAGTCGACATCAATGATTCCCACATGGAAAGATCGATAAAATGGCGCCCGAGGTGATTGATCTCATCTCATCCAGCCCATCGAATCCTCCACCTTCTTTACCTCGACCTGCTGTTGCCACTGTTCACTATGACGAGCTGCGGACTGCACAGCAAGTAAAGGTTGTCCCAAATGGGAGACATACCCATGCTTCGATCCTCCACGAAGAGCCTCTTTTTCTTTCCGATGATTTCGATACCACAATCGACCTAGACGAACCCATACTCACGGAGACGAATGGGAGTAAAAAGCGACGTCTTTCTCCAGCGCAAACTTGCCGTCCTTTGAAACGCACCTCTCCAGGACCAGAGCCGCAAACCGTTCTCCCCCCTGTACGAAATATCGGAGGAAGTCGAACCTATTCGATCCCCGACCCTATCGAAGTCACAAGTTCACCAGAACATCACCAATCACCTATACGAAGACCACCAATCCCCGGCCCGACTAAACCAACGAGAAACACAGTCGAGCCCGATGACGATGACGACCCTTTTGCCAGTTCTCCCAGGCCTATACACCGTGCGCCACCTAAGCCAGCTACAAGACCTTTCGAATCCTCAGATCCCTTCGCAAGCTCTTCACAACCGTTACCGAATACCTCGAAAGCCGCCGATCCCATAGCACCATCGCCCATCCGTCGCACGGCACCAGTCTCAAAGTCAATACATAGGCGAACAGCTACCTGGGATCCAATTTCCAGCTCAGCACCAGAAGTCTGCTCCTTTGACTCTTCTCCGCCTGGCAACCAAGGCCAGGTTGTTATCGACATTGACGACTCGGATGCCAATGATAACTCCGAAGATGACTTGCCAGACATTTCCAATTTTGATATAGCGAAAATTCGACGTCGATCGCAGCTCCAGCGCTCCCAAAGCGATGTCATACCGTCCAAATCCAGAGCTCGGTCAAAACCCACAACTACGAGCAAAAAGTCAGCACCAGACCGGGCTCGTGAGAAGGAGGCGAGAGCAGCAGCAAAAGAAGCTGACAAGGAAACAAAACGTCGCGAGAGACAGGAAGCCAAGGAGGCAAAGGCCCGCGAGAAGGAGCGAAATGCTGCTTTGGCCGAGGTCAATAAGCTCCGAACGGACAAGAAGGTCTCGACTCCAGAGATGATGGTCGATATCCCTTCAAGTTTGAACCCGACCATCACAACTCAGCTCACGGCCATGCTGGAGCCGCTTGACGTGCAATTTACAACTTGGGAAAGCCCTGTTGAGAATGTGATCAAGTGGCGCCGAAAAGTCAAGAGTCGCTACAATGACGACCTTGGCCTCTGGGAGCCGATCCCTTTACGCCTGCAAGACGAGAAGCATGCCCTTGTTGTCATGACGGCCGATGAATTCGTCAAACTTGCCTTGGATGATGAGCTATCTTCCCACGTTGAAAAGATGGAAAGACACTTTTCCACCCACCACATCATCTATCTCCTCGAGGGTCTAATTCCGTGGATGCGCAAGAATCGCAACCTTCGCAACCGGCAGTTTACTTCTCGCGTCCGAGCTCAAGAAGCCTCAGCATCTAACTCCAACCGCCGTAACAAGCCCGTCGAGAGTTACATACCTGAGGAGACCATCGAGGATGCTCTCCTGCAGCTGCAGGTCATGCACGACGTCCTGATTCACCACACGACGATTCCTCTCGAGACAGCAGAGTGGATCGTCAATTTTACACAGCACGTCTCGACGATTCCGTACAGGAAGCAGCGGGACCAGGCAACGCTTGTAGCTGGGTTCTGCATGGAGAGTGGACAGGTCAAGACGGGCGAGGATACAAAAGACACCTACGTCAAGATGCTCCAAGAGATCGTGAGAGTCACGGCACCGATCGCCTATGGAGTCGCGCAGGAGTTTACCAGCGTCAGCGAGTTGGTTCGAGGACTGGAGGCAGGCGGTCCGACACGCCTGGAGGGCGTGAGAAAGAGCGCAAACAAAGATGGCACTTTTTCAGATCGCACGATCGGCCAAGCAGTCAGTCGACGCATGTACAAAGTATTCACGGGACAAGACGAGACAAGCACAGATGTATAGTATTTATTGAAACGCGATGATATGATTAGATTATGGTATTGAGCTACGCTAGCTGAAGAGTAATGAATCCTGCAAGTTCGTCGTTAGCAAGGTTATCGACAAAGACAATCATAACAAAAGACGAATTTGAACCAAGCTGTCAGACAGCGGTTGGACAAAGTTGTTTCCACATGTAGTACTTTCGGTACAGGTCTGTGAGTTTGCTTTTTCATCATGTGCTTGGGGGTTGGTTAGAGACAAAGAAAAAATTGTTAAACGTACCGTTTTACTTGGAGACGATGTCCTCTTCTTCACACTTGGGCTTTTTCGGCGCAGGCGTGAAGAATGAGTCCATCGTCTTTTGTTTGGCGTCGAACTTGGCACTGCCAATTCCACCTCGAGTCCTTTTCAGGGTCTTGGTGTGTTCGACGCTGTTGACCTTGTCGACGCGCATCTGGAAGTGACCCTTGGTATCTGGAAGAGCCGTGATGACAGCTTCCAAATACCCAGTGTTGCTCCAGGAAGGGTGAAAGGGAGTAGAGACAGGACGTGGCCTTGAGTGAGCGTCGGGCGCTATCGTGATGGATGAAAGCCTTGCGCAGAGTGCTTTGTAGAGAACACCGAGAAGGATGCCATGCGCGACGACGCAAACCGTTGAGTCTTCGTGCAGCAGGGGACGAAGATGCTCACCCAAGAAGCGATCACATCGCTTCCTCATCGCCTCGGGTGTCTCCTCGCCCTCAAACTCAAAAGCCAACCCAAACTTGACACCCTCGCCAGACCCAAAGTCCTTCTCCCTCAGCTCCGGCGCAACAACAAGCTTAACCTCTGCGCGTTTCTGCGCATCAAGGATAGCCTGGGCGGTGATTGCCGCGCGTTGGAGGTCGGAAGAGAACATGTGGTCAACATCGACATGCTCGGCCAGGTGAGCAGCCAACCGTCCAGCCTGGAGGACGCCGTGAGCGGTTAAGGCAGAGTCTCGGGAGCCGGCGTAGACGCCTGCGACGTTGTCGACTGTCTCTCCATGGCGAATGAGTAAGAGACGCATGGTCGCGTCGCTCAAGGAGGCCACGCTAGAAGCAAGCTGAGCATGGTGTTTGTTGATGAAGATTTGAAGTGAGCTGGAGGAAAAGTTGAAATTTTATGCTGCTGAGATTAGATGATGACTAAGAATCATTAGTTGCATATATGGTATACACCACTTTTGCTTCTCCACTGATACACCCAAAATGGAATCATTTTTCAAAGACCAAACAACCCAATCGTAGAATTAGTGAACTAACAATTAACTCCTATCGTACAGATACCATTCAATTAACCAATTCAAAAAACCCTTGCGTTCAATCATGTCATTCATCTCTTCTTCTTGCCGGTCAAAGTACCAACAACGTCTCCAAGACCAAGACCCGAGAGAACCTTGTTAAGTCCAAGGCCTCCCAAGAGTCCATCAAGAAGACCACCCAGACCAAGACCACCAAGCTGTTACCTGTCAGCAAAAAGAAGTCGGGCACGGGTGGGCGCAGGAGAAAGAGGCGCCAAAAGGGGGGAGACGACATAGCAAAAAGGGGACATACGAGTGGACCTAGTAGGGGACCTACAATCTTGCCGACCAGGCCAAGAACGCCGCTGAGTAGGAGACCGACTGCTGCGATGATTTGGAAGAGGGGCTCGGCGAGGAGAGCCCACAGGGGGTTGAGTTCCTTCTTGGCATGGGGCATACCCTCGAGCTTGCGCTTGGCGTTGTCGATGGTCGAAGTGATGCTGCCGGTGAGCTGTTATCGTTAGTGATGTGGTCATGGTTGGGGATGTTTGGTACTCACCTCCTTGAGCAACTCGGCAAGTTGAGCCTCCTCGGGAGTGGCTTCACCACCAGCAACCTTCTGCTTCGCGTTCTTCTGGATACGGCCATCAGGATCAAGACCTCGAATAGTACCGTTGGCCTCGGTCAAGATCTTGCCGCCCTCCTCAATCAGAGGTCGGACTTGTCGAACAAGTTCCTCCTCATCACGCTCCTCCTTGGGCTGAGCCTCAGCAGCACTGATCTTGTCGTCGATCTGCTTGCAAATGGGCCGAATCTTGTCCAGAGTCTGGCCGATGGCGTAGGCGAGCGAACCGGCAAGCTTCTTATCCTTCTCAGCCTGCTCCTGCTTCTTGGCCTCCTCGGCCTCGGCCTGCTCACGCTTGAGCCTCTCCTCTTCAGTCTCACCAGGTTCCTCCTCCTCAACCTCTGGCTCAGGCTCAGGGGTGGGGGGAATATCCTCGAGCAGGGAGACGTGACCGACAGTCTCTCCCTTGTTGTTGATGACATCACCGTCCTGGTCAATCTCCTTGCCAGCGCAGGTGAGGAGGTCGCCGCTGGTGAGCTTGCCAATGATGTTGCCCTCTTGATCGTTGACGTTACCCTCACGGTTCACCTTTCGGCCAGCCAGAGGGTTCTGCTTCTTCTCGACTTCAGGCTCCTCCCAGCGCTCGGCCTTGCCAATGACATTGCCGTTCTTGTCAAGGATCTCACCGTCGTCGTCAACGCCGCGACCGAAGAGGACCTTGGGGTCACCAGAGGTCAGTCGGCCAACGACATCACCAGCGGGGGTCACGATCTTGCCGTCCTTGGCAACAGTGCAGCCTTGGAGTTCGGCGAAAGGACCCTCCTTGAGACCCTCGCGCTCGCCCTCGGTCACAAGCTCAGCCTTGCCGATAATGTCGCCAGACTCGCTTCGGATGTTTCCATCCTTGTCGCACATGCGTCCAATGAGATTATTGACGTTGCCCTCGACGACACGGCCGTAGATCTCGCCATCACGGCTGACCACGTTGCCGGCCTTGTTGACACGCTTGCCAGCGAGAGCAGACTTGTCAACCTCGACTTCGGCCTCAGGTTCGGGCTCCTCCCAGACCTTGGCCTTGCCGACGACGTTTCCGCGGCGGTCGAGAATGTCACCATCCTCATCGACGGTGCTGCCCTTTAGAGTCTTGAGATCACCCTCGACGACTTCACCAACTTGGCGGCCCTCAAACATGACTCGGCCGTCAGCCTCGACAGTGGCACCGGGGAAGTTCTCGAAAGGAGCAAACGCCTTGTCTTCGCGTTCAGCGGTAGAAACCGGCTCTCCCTTGCCGATAACCTCACCAGCGTCGTTCCAGATGTCGCCGTTCTCGTCGCATCGCTTTCCGATGAGCTCTTTCAGCTCACCTTCAACGACCTTGCCGAGAACGTTGCCGTTGGAGTCGACGAGCTTGCCAGCCTTGTTGACCTTGGTTCCCTTGAGAACAGAAAGGTCCTTCTTCTGAGTACGCTCCCATTCGGGAAGAGGCTCAGCTCGACCAACAACCTTGCCGTCGCTCCAGATCTTGCCGTTCTCGTCAGACTTGAGACCCTTGAGCTGTCTGATCTCACCCTCGACGACGCGGCCGACGGTGTCTCCCTTGTCGTTGAGAAGATTTCCGGCCTCGTCGACCTTGCAGTTCTTGAGCACAGAAAAGTCCTTTAGCTCACCGCGCTCCCACTCAGGGAGAGGTTCAGCCTTGCCAACGACCTTGCCATCACTCCAGATCTTGCCGTTCTCATCAGCCTTGAGACCGACGAGCTGCTTGATCTCGCCTTCGATAACACGGCCGAAGAGGTGACCCTTTTCGTTGACGAGGTTGCCGTCCTTGTCGACAGTGGTGCCCTTGAGGATAGAAAAGTCCTTCTCCTCGCCGCGCTCCCACTCGCCAATAGGCTCAGCCTTTCCAGCTTTCTTGCCGAAATCGCCCCAGATGATACCCTGGTCGTCGCACTTCATGCCGATGAGCTCTCTGACCTCACCTTCAACGACACGACCCATGATATCACCCTTCTGGTTCACGAGGTTGCCCTCCTTGTCGACAGTGGTGCCCTTGAGGATGGAAAAGTCCTTTTGCTCGCCACGCTCCCACTCAGGGAGGGGTTCAGCCTTGCCGAGTTGCTTGCCGTAGTCGCCCCAAATGACACCTTGCTCGTCACACTTCATGCCGATGAGTTGCTTGACCTCACCCTCGGTGACACGTCCGATGAGGTGGCCCTTGTCGTTGACGAGGTTTCCTTGCTTGTCGACGGTGGTTCCCTTGAGGATGGTAAAGTCAAGGGGCTCTTCGACCTCCTCTTCAACTTCGCCGGCCTTTTCCTCGCCTTCAGCAAGCTTCTCTTCTCCCTCGGCGAGCTTCTCCTCACCCTCCTCACCAACTTTTTCTTCTCCGGGGAGCTTCTCAGCTTCTTCGCCGAGCTTCTCTTCCCCTTCGACAGCCTTCTCCTCACCCTCGGCAAGCTTCTCTTCACCCTCTTCACCGAGCTTCTCTTGCTCAGCGAGCTTGTCTTCTGGGACTTCGGCAAGCTTCTCTTCGCCTTCAGCAAGTTTCTCCTCTCCCTCAGGAAGCTTCTCCTGTTCCTCAGCAAGCTTTTCCTCACCTTCAGCTGCCTTTTCTTCACCTTCGGCAACCTTGCCTTCCAACTCCTCACCCAGCTTGCCAGCGGCCTCCTCACCGGGAGCAACCGACTTGAGATCTTCGGTGCCGGGAGCCTTTGACTCACCCTCCTCGTCGCCGGGGATTTCAGGAGCCTCAGACTTGGGGAGTTCGGATGGAGGTGGGGGTGCCTCTGACGGTGGGCCTTGGCCTTCAGGGAGCTCGCCTTCGGGGAGCTCACCCTCTCCAGGTGCCTTGCCCTCAGGAATCTCGGATGTGGGGACCTCATCCTGAGGAGCACCTTCGGGGATGCTTGGTGCCTCCTTCTCCTCGGGCTGGGCCTCCTTGACAACATCCTCGGCCTTTTCTGTCACCTCCCCGGGCTTCGCTTCCTTGACGACATCTTCGGCCTCGGTGGTCTTCTCCTTTGCCTCCTCGGGAGCAACCTCCTTGAGCTTCTCCTGGGTTTCGGAAGCCTCCTTCTCGCCGGTGGGCAGTTCGCGGTCCTCGAGACCAATGGTGGAGTCCTTCTGGCTTTCGCTCTTGACATCGGGTGTCTCCTCCTGCTTGGCCTCGATGTCCTTGGAAACTTCAGATTCTCCCTCTGACTTGCCTCCAAGGCCGAGACCACCGGTTACACCGCCAACAGCAGACTTGCCAGTCTCGCCGACGGCACCGACAGTCTGAGAGGCCGTGTCAGTGACACCACCAACGGTCTTGCCAGCAGTATCAGTGACGCCGCCAACAGTGTCACCGACTGTCCCAGTAACTCCTCCAACAGTCTTTCCAACAGCGCCGGTGAGACCACCAACGGTATCACCCAAACCGCCCGACTTCTTCTCAGCGGGCTGAGTTGTGTACTCGCTGTGTTCCTCATCGTGCGAATCGTGCTCCTCCTCCTCCTTGCCCTGTCCTATCGGCAAAGTCTTGCCTAGGACGTCGCCGGTAGAGCTGACAACATCGCCTGCGGCGTTGACGGTGTTGCCGACGAGGTTCTTGAGGTTGTCGGGGTCTGCGATGTGGCCGACGGTGTTGCCGGCGTCGTCTAGGACATCCCCGGCATCGTTCACGACGCCGGCGGCGCTCCGGGGAACTGATTCAAGATTGACTGCAATAGGGACGATAAGCGCCAAGCTCGGCTGTAGGATTGTGAACGCACCAGGAGTCTGCTGCTCTTTGGAAGCAGTGTCTTTTGTCGAGTCTTTGACCTGGCCTTCGGGGATGGAAGTAGGGTCCTTTGTGTTTGACATGGCTTTTTGGGGGGAGGGGGTATCTCTTTGTGCCAAGTAGAGCAAAGAGGACATTAATAGAAGGGGATTTTTTTGAGGGTATCGCAATGTTAGTTTTCTAAGATGGGTTACTTTGTCGTTGTAGTAGTAGGCTGAGGCTGAGGCTGATAATGGGTATTGAATTGATACTGTTCTTGTCTGAGAAACTCAACCGCAACCACCACATTCTCTCACATCTTTATACTGCCCTACATAATGACAAAAACAAGTTTCTTTGCAACCTTGTTGTATAACGTCAATTACACTCACAACGTCAGTGTGAGCACCACGACTATCAGCCATGATACTGCGCCGCACCTGTTATCGGACGACATGAGCAACAGCCACACGTCATGATGAAGATCTCAACGGGCGGGATGGTGTGGCGAGGGCATGGGGGATGACGTATCAGCGGCAGCTCTCCGCATGGGAGCCTCCAGGATGAAGGATTGAGAAGTCTGGACTTTTGGAACTTGAACTTCCAACTTCTGTTTGGTACTGTAAAACCGGGTTTTGCGGGGGTGGGAGGACGACACCCTCACGAACGAAAGTTGGTACTGTACGTGGAGAAGATCTCACGGGTTGGAGGGCTGGATCGAGATGATGACTGGTCTGAGCTTGTTCTCACCTTTTTTCACGTGTATGCATGCAATGCAAGAACCGGCTTTTCGTGAACAGAACGGACGGCAGCTTGTAAGAGGAGGAGAAAAGTAAACTCTAGTGTACGGGGAGGGGTTTCTCCATGAGGATTATTATTCCGAGAGGACCACTCTAATGCATGACATGACACGATCGAGGCGTTTGAAACGCGCCAGAAGGGAAAAAAAAGATATCATCGATTCTGATTCTGTCCTTGATTCTGGTTGTTGTTGGTCTGTCCCTGATTCTCGCCTTGGTTGTTGCTGTTTTGGTTCTGGTTATTGTCCCTGTTAAAGACTGTGGGGATCTTGATGATGAGTTGGATCCCGTCAAATGTAGACTTGACATCCAGATACAGTTCATCTGGCCTCGGAGCTACAACTGGTGGTTTTGGGATATTAACGTTTCCTCCTTGTTGTTGTTGTTGTTGTTGTTGTTGTTGCTGTTGTTGTGTCTGGTTGTCGTTCTTATTGTCCTTGTTGCTGCTGCTGTCCTGCTTGTTGATCTTGCCAACCACGTTCCCCTCCTCATCATAGATGTTCCCCTCAGAGTCGACGCGCAGCCCGCTAGACAAGGGCTCCAACTTGGGCTTGATGTAGTTCTCGCACACGCGTCCCGCCACTTCTCCCTCGGCATCCAGGATCTCACCAGACGCCGAAACTGGCCGGCCGACCATGGATGGCAGATCACCTTCGACACGACCAAGAACAGTACCATCCCAGTCGAGAATGTTGCCAAACTCGTCAACGTACTTTCCCTCAAGTCCAACTGCCAGCTCCTCTGGTGATTTTTGTGATTGCTCCTCTGTAACGGGCTTTATCCTTGGGATGCGGATTTCGGGATTTGACACTTCTGGCTCGCCGCCGCGGCCGTTGCGCACGGGGACGTTGACCTCGTAAGTGCTATGCGAGGGATCGTCGCCAGGGGTGGTGGAGGACGACGACGCCATGGTTGTGGTGTGAAATTCCGCGGTTTCACGGAAATGATGAATATTCTCTCTCGTTGGCTGAGAAAGGATCGCTTATGGAGAAAAAGAAATAAAAATGGTTATTTGTTAGAGGAAAAGTGCTGACCTGACACGAGTGGTTGACCTGTTTTTTTGCGCAAGCCTCTTGCGGGGAACATGACGAAAGACAAGAAAGATGCACACACAAAGATCCCTTCCATGGAGCCTCAAAGCCAACCAGTTGGAATTGACAGCCCTTCAAACCCCTGTTGGGGCGGAAATGGACTCTCTTCCACCCGGGCGGTAAGAACCGCGGCTTGGTTAGTTTCAGAACAAGGAAGCCCTGTCTCGATGGTCATCAAAAGGGCGATCGTCCTATATCACGGCGATCGTTAGGACGGACGCTAGCAGGGGTGGTAGACGACGCATGGAGATGAGACAGGATCAACTGCCCTGTCAGCGATGAGAACAAACGTTCCTGAAGGCAGCAGTCAACGGTTTTTCCTTTTTTTTTTCTTTCTTGGTTGGACAAGAAGCTAATGTGATGCGGATGGCCTCGTTCTCTCGTGGCTTTGAGGTGGCTCACGGCATAAAACGTGGCGTCCAACGGGGGGGGGAGAGTTGAGGGTGGAAAGTTTGATGTTGGAGTGCTGTGACTTTCTGTATTCCGGAGCTCGGCATCGTCATCTTGGCTTCACGGCTTGATTGATCCGAGCTTGTACTGTGCCGCAATATCTCACTGACTCTCTCACCTAGGTTGTCTGTCTCTCTGTGACTCTCTGCGTAGCTTCATCTCACTGAAAAGAATGCCAATGTATTGACTTGTGTGTAGAATTTCCCATGTTTCCCCATTAAAACGCCCAATACTTTCCACATTTGCTAACAATACATTTGGGGGTACCCGTGAATAAACAGTAGCAAGTAAAAAAAAAAAAAGACATCCGTTTAGTTTCTGCAATTCAAAACAACAAAAGCGAATTAGCCTCTGCAAAGACAAGACAGCGCGATTAGCCCGAGTCCCTTCGGCTCTCACCCGGTGCTGGAGATTTGAAAATGCCAAGTAAGATACGACGGCCAAACAAAAGACGGGGGGAGGGGGAGGGGAAGGGAAATATT
>JABCKD010000308.1:0-42801 GCA_013186415.1 Fusarium sp. NRRL 66088
ACATAAGGGTTTTCTAGCATAAAGCATAAAGTATATAAGTATAGGTTAATTAAAATAACTTTAAAAAGTTAAATATATATTTTTATTTTATTACCTTTAGGATAGAGATATATATTTCTAGTAGTAATTAGTAGAGACTTTATTGCCTCTTTTTATTTTATTAAAAAGTTAAGAGTATATAATAGATTACTTCTTCTTTTAATCACAGCTAACTTACAGGACAAAGCCATGATGCATTGATAGCCAATGACATTCACAAGGCAGGGAACTCATTGGCCACGAAAAAATCTGCAGAGCTCATGGCTTCACCAGAGACATGGTGGTCCATAATAGTAACAGAAATAATTATGGGAGACGGTTTATGACAAGTATGACCAAAAACATGGATGCATTCCTTTCTATTTATCTTTTGCTATATCCATTCCCAACACTCTAAGCCTGAGCAATGCACTCAATCTCAATAACAGTACCATCACCAGGGGGAAGAGCCTGGAGGCAAGATCGCGAGGGCATGGGCTTGGGCAGGAACTCAATGTAAACCTCGTTCATGGCGGCGAAATCCTTCATGTCGGCAAGGTAGACATTGTACTTGACGACCTGCTCAAGGGAAGATCCTGCAAGCTCGAGGACTTCCTTGAGGTTCTGAAGAACGGTTCTCTGGAATCGAGTTAGTGATTTATTTGTTCAAGAGTTCATCATATTTAGAGACGTACCGTGGCTTGCTTGATCTCTCCGGTGGCAGTCTGGCCAGCACAGAACACAAGACCCGGAACCTTGGTAGCGGGGCCTGTTCATGTTAGCAAAGTCTCAAAAAAAAAAGCCAAGACACTTTGACTTACAGTTGTGGGGCTTGGGGGGGAACTTCTCGCTGGAAATGAGTTGGCGCGACATGGTTGCTGAGGAGAAAAGGGTGTGAAAGGTGGTACGATGAATGCGTGATAATGGTAAGATGGTCTAGAATTGCTTGATGCTGAAGAAAAGAGTCCCCTTGTCCGTTTTGTCTCGCCTTTTTTAAATCTACATCGGTCGACTACCGATTGGATCTTTGGTGGCTTATCTCGGAGGAGCTCAACGGGCCCGTAGTCTAGGGTCCGGGAGGAGCTCCTCCCATTCTCCGGGGTTCGGGGCGAACTAGCCGCTTTCGGCAGGTATGCGTAGGATCATCGGCGGAGGGAGGAGGAGAGATTGCGGAGGGGGCGATAGATACGGGAGGAGGATCTAGATGATGGACATTGAGGGAGGAGGTTGGTGTGGAGGAGCCAGAGCAATGCGTCGGAGATGGTATTGGATGCCGATCGATGTGGGAAAGGGAGTTGCACGCGACCCGGTTAGCTGGAAACACCGGATACATTGCTTACACCACTTTCTTTGCTTCGTTTGGTGGCGGAGCTCGAATCCGAAGAGCCGGTTAGACTTGAAGTCTTTCACGGCTTGTCTTATTCCGTCTCTAGCTCGTAGATGTATAAGAAGAACACGACTCAACCATCTTATCTCTAGCATCAAACAAACCATCCACACCTTTTCTATCAATCAATCACACAAAGTCTAAGCAGCAATGGCTCCCGCCGCACCCTTCAACCCCCCCGCCGCCGACCTCCCCGGCAAGCCCTTCGTTCCTGAATGGGTTCCCCCTCCTGTAACGCAGGAGAAGGAGAACTTTGCCGAGCTCACGAGCATTGATCTGTCTCTGCTTGACTCTGAGGATCCTGCTGTTGTTGAGGATCTGATCAAGCAGGTCAAGCGGGCTATCCGTGATGATGGCTTCTTGTTTCTTGAGAACTATGGTATCTCGCTAGAGCAGGTATGTGCAAAGGACATTGGGCAAGAGTTTGTGACGACTGCTGACATGGTATAGCTCCACCGTCAATTCGCTATTGCGCAGTACATGTACCACAACATTACCGAGGAAGACAAGGAACGTCTGCTCTTCCACCCTGAGACCGGTGTCTGGTCCGGCTACAAGCATCCCTACGGCTTCAAGGTACGCACGCCCCCTTCTGTCCTCATATATGCAGCCATGACTAACTTCCTACGTCTCCAGCGCGAGCGCGGCCCTGCTGATGGCATTGAGCAATTCAACTGGTACAAGCCCGACTGGGAAGACGTCAACGGCCGAGTCCCCAAGTGCCTCCACCCCTTCATGGACGAGATCGAAGCCTTTGCCAACTACCTAACAAAGTCGGTCAACCGCCGCCTCCTAACTCTCTTCTCTCGCGTCCTCGAGCTCCCCGACGATTACCTCTGGGACAATGTCCAATCTCACGGCAGCCCTACCGGTGAGGGATACTTCCGCCACGCTCTATTCCGACCTGTGCAAAAGACCACCGAGGAGGCTTCCAAGGGTCTGCGCATGCATGGACATACAGACTTTGGATTGACCACGCTCTTGTTCTCTGTGCCTATTTCTTGTCTTCAGATTTGGGGTCGGGATGAGAAGTGGTACTATGTTCCTTATAAGCCTGGTGCTCTTGTCATCAACATTGGTGATACTCTTGAGATTGTTTCTGGTGGTCACTTCAAGGCTACTCGTCACCGTGTCTTCAAGCCTCCCATCGACCAGCGTCAGCAAGAGCGTCTGTCTCTTGTCCTATTCAACAGCTCTGTCGGCGACCTCCGCATGACACCCGCCAAAGGTAAACTTCCCAACAACAACATCACCATCACACATACTAACTTGAACTCTAGACTCTCCCCTCATCCAGCGCGAAGGCTGCGTCGAAGACCAAGGCGTCTACTCCGAATTCAAGAAGCGAACCTCCCAGGGTCAACTCGTCCCTACAAACCGACAATGGCGCGAGATTCAGATCTCGACGGTTACAGATCCTACAGATACTGTGCGCAACCGTGTCGGTGCTGATCAGGTTCTGATTGATGGAAAGCTTATGCATCAGCGAGAATACATGGGTGTCAAGGTTGTTCTGCCTGTTTAAGCGGTATACAAGAGGGGAAAAGAATGTGCATTGGAGAGTTTGCATCATGTAGAGACATTTTGAGTTGTTAGCTATTGCATAGTTTAGTGATTATGGAAATGACATTGTTATTAAGTATATCTATCCCTAGTGTTTAGAGGATAATTGGTCAAGGTGATCGGCTGTGAAGATAGTTGATCAGTTTTTCCACCCTACTCAACATCTTTATCATTATCTGCAATAATAATAAGAAGCCATTAGCCACGACACGAAAAGATATCATTTTACTCAACATCATAAAGATGGATGGAGAGTGCCCAAGGGTGAAAACGGCAACATCAGGTTAACAACATGACTGAATGCCTTTCAACATAGTAGCCAGCATCCAGCAAAAGTCCTAAGCGCATCACACCTCAACAGCACGTAACTCATCAAGTACTTGATCTAGACGCACTCACTTCCTACAAGATTCCGTTTATAATACAACAATTTCTTGATCAGACGGTTGTGTGGCATCATCCACCCCACAAAGATTTCGTCTACATCGCCACGTCCACAAATTGCAACGTCTTGCTCCTCAAACACCTTCTTCTAGACTTCCGGAATGAGCCGAGTTATATCTGCCCAAGGTATCAAGGACTTGCATGTTCCACAGTCTCAGCCTGCTTCTCTGTCCCGTCAACAAAAGCACTTGGCTCAGTCTTTCCACCAAAGGACCTCTCCACATCCAAACGTCCCTCTCTGGCCAGCTCCTTTTGCATTTCTCGAGCAACTTCCACCGCGTTCTCTCCACGGGCAAAGATGTAGTCTACCTCTTCAAGAGCCAGGTTCGAAGTTTCGGGGTAGAAGAAGTAGATGATGGGGACAAAGACTAGGTTGGTTGCCGTGAAGATCAAGTAGGCTTTCCACTTGAGACGGTTGATAATGACAGGAGTGATCATGACCTATTTACATCGTTAGCTTCAAGCTTTAAAGGAGTGTTGTCTCATATACTCACAACTGTAAAGTTCCAGAGCCAGTTTGAGCTCACTCCAATAGCCGTTCCTCTAGTTCGAGCATGAAGAGGAAGAATCTCAGGTACATAAACCCAAGGAACACAATTCATACTAGCTCCAAAGATGAGCATATAAGTAAAGAAAAAGGCAATAGATCCAGATGCAAACGCCTTTCCTCTGGCAGTATCATCAGCCTGAGACAAGAGAGCAGAAACCATGAGCATCGAAACACAAAGTCCTGCTGATCCCCACATCATTGTTGATCGACGACCCATACGGTCGAGAGCCAAAGAAGGAAGGAGTGATCCAATAGGGAACATGAGTTGAATGCATCCCGCTATGATCTGGGCGAGTCGATGTTCAAGACCAACATTGTCGGTCAAGACAGCTTCACAAAGATTAGAAATAGCTTCATAAACAAACACAACGGGTCACACCTACTCAAAATGAAATATACGACCAAATTTATGCCTCCCATTTGATTCATAAACTGCACGAACCAAGCTAGAAAGACTCGATATCGTGTGCTGACTTTGTCGTTGCGAAAGGTGGATGCCCATGATGTGCTACCTTCGGCCTCGGCTTCCATGGAAAGAGCGGCTTCGATGGCATTCACTTCTCGGAGAATATCTGGATGGTCGATTGGTTTGTCGTAAACGGCAGATAACACATTGATGGCTTCTTCTCGGTTGCCGTGGTTAAGGAGCCAACGGGGTGATTCTGGGATGCCAAAGACGACCACGATAACCCAGAGGGCAAAGACGGCTTGAAAAGCGAGGGGCCATCTCCATGCGAATGCACCTCCGACGTAGCTAAAGGCAAAGTCCCACCAGTAGGCAAAGGCAATGCCGATACCGACAAACATGACTTCAGCAGAGACGAGTCGGCCTCGTTTGGTGCCTTCGCAAAGTTCAGATTGGTACCTAACATGATTAGTGAATCTCAACTTATTTGCTTGAAAGTATACTCACATTGGGACAGTAGACGTCTTGAGACCAGTTCCAACACCAGTAACAATTCTCCCCACAATCAAATGTCCCCTCGTAAAAGCAGTAGTCTGCAAAGCAGCACCAACGAGAATCCACCCCATAGCCAGCCAAATCGTCCATCGTCTACCGAGCTTCTCACCAACGAAAAAGTTGGCAAAGCAGCCCACCAGACAACCGAGATTGTAGCTCGACGTGATGAAGCCGGTGAGTGTGTCACCAGGATTGTTGAATTGTCTCAGCCAGTCTTCGTTTTCAAGAATACCACCAAAAACTCCTTGGTCGTATCCGTAGAGAACAAAGGCGCAGAGACAGCATGATGTTACTGCTATTTGCAGCTTTTTGCCGCGGCCGAACCAGGTTCGCATGTTGACAGTCAAGTTATGTTGGTTGTGTCCAGGGAGATGAATGTGACGATGCTGCAGTAGATTGACCTGATTTATATAATGTTACCCCGACGTAAAACATCCTTCACATATACAAGCTCACGATTTCGGAAACATGCCGGACGGTTTGGGGAACATGGAGGCCCCAGAGATCGACATGGAAAGGCTGGGGAAGGGAACCCGTTCCCTGTTCCATGTGGGGAACCATCACAGCATGAGTGGTGGTTACAACTTCTACCCTGGGGAACATGTCAGACGGTGTTACATCACCTGCCGAATCAGGGAAGATGAAGCATCCGGATCACCAGGTCAGGAACGAGAGAGGTAGGTTTAAGCTTCGGTATTCGTTATTCGGTGTTGGTTGATGAGTGAATCCTTGTGAATGCTCAGGCAGCTGTTTAACCGTCTCCACAAGTTCGTATGCGAACGACTCATAATGATCCTCATGATGAAGGGAGTCGAGTCAGTTATTACCCCCAAGTTATTGTTCAGTGGCGGGAGTGTCATGGAACAGTATACGACATTGCGGGCTGAGTTGATTCGGGAACATGGAACATGGTCCAACAGGCTCGCTTAGAGAATGTGGTGACCGGGAATAAGATGAAATGTCTCATTCCCCGCCTTTCTAGAGAGAAAATCCTCTTGAATCAAATCCTTGGACCACAGACTTCGGTTAACTTGACCGAGTCTGAGACAACATCGGGTACAACAAGCGATGGTCATGCTGACATCATTGTGGGCCTCCTAAATTGGTGCTCACTGCGAATTGTCACTGGTAACGTTACGGAACACCAACATTGATATTTCGCCCCTGCCCAAGTGAGAAGCGCGCCATGAGGGTAGAAGTAAGAGATTAGAAATCTTTGTCTCCTGCCTTGTCCAGACTAGACTTTTACTTAGAGCTGACCTTATGGCAATAGCTTTGACTTTCGCCAATACTTGCCTATGCGGTATATGAGGGAAAGAAACAAGCTTTCTAGAGTTCTACGCAACTGAGGCGAAATCACCCAAGACAAGATGAGATGACAGTAGTTCCAACATCACATTCTCACAACATTAAGCAAAGAATGAAGCCAACTCATCAACAACCCGCAAAAAGAAGCAAGCAAAAAAACATCAATCGACGTGGGCCTGATTCGAACAGACGCCTCCGAAGAGAATAGATTTCTAGTCTATCGCATTAGACCACTCTGCCACCACGCCTTGGATGATTGTGATTCGTTGAAACCCGGGGTTGCAAATTGGGACTGGATGGTTTGCCAGAGGGTGCTCCTGGTTGGAACAACTAGCAGAAAATCACGAAAATGGTAATTTTATGAGAATCCTGAAGAGCTGCTTGCGTGTAGGTACGTCAAAGTGCAGTCAGGCGTCTCCACCAGCGAGCTTGGGGGTGAAGTGGGAACTGGGCAAATCACCAGGCTTCCTCACACTAGAAACGAGAGAAACTTGACTGTTTACTCACATGGAAGTTAACACCCTTCCAGTTGGTTGTGTCACAGAGAATAGTCAACCAGGCCGGATGATGTAGTCGCCCTTCATACCCCCCATATTGATAGTCTTGTTTACCCATCAGACTCTAACGTATATATCAACTTTCAGTGAACTCTCTTCGTGTCTCATTGTAGAGTTCAAACATTGAAGGCGTTCTTTGGCACTTCTAATCTTTTCTGCGCCAGTTGTTGGATGCCATCGCATTACTCGCTTGAGCTTCCGCCGCATTTTCAGAACCAGTGTTTCCCGGACGCGCATAAGTCCTATCATACACCCGACGACCATTTCTCCTATCTGGATGTCGAGCCACCAGCTTTGCGGGGATCTTTTCCGCCAGAGACACCTTGAGAGGACCCCCTGTAGTGGTACTGCCGTTCAGGGCATCAGCTGCAGCGAGAGCTTCCTCCTTGGTTTCAAAGTCGACGAAGCAGTAGTGGTGTCTGCCAGGCTGTGTTCTGGTGCTCTCATGCGGCGTGATTCGCTTGCCAATAGCGGTTCTAACACTGATTAGCAAAGAGCCTTGTGCTTGAGGTTGGAGTCGGCCTACGGGTTGAATCCAGTAAAAATCTCGGTGATTTCACGTTGGTGTTGAGCTTGATCAATCATCTTGCCCAATCCACCAACATACAACCTCCTCACCTCCTCACTGCGAATAGCATCATCAAAGTGATCCATGGCCCAATAAGGACCCTTCTCCTCTCCCTTACTGTTCAACTGCCCAATGGGAACCCCGCCTTCATCAGACTTGGTGCGCCAGTCACCCCATCGACGAGAAGTAGCAGGTTCATCACCAAAGCCACGACGAGGCTTCTTAGGCTCACAGGGACCAACCTTGATGGACCGTCCACGGATAGTAGCGCTCAGCGACTCGAGGGCATTCTGAGCAGTCTCGCGGTCGGGAAAGTCGACAAAGCAGTAACCCGGGTTTCTAGCGCTGACGGGGTCGATCGAGATGTGAATCTTGTCCAGGTTGCCAAAGCCATTGCTGGAGAGGACTTCCTCGACGTCGTAGGGCTTGGCCTCGTAGGGGAGGTTACCTGGAGGTCAAATGGTCAGCCTTCAAGGCCTGGGTCTAGGTCTAGACTCGGTATAATCGTGCCTATGTAGATGCGCCTGCCCTCGGCGATGGCATCTGGCTGGCTCTGAGAGGCTCGTTCCATTGTTACCAGGTGTTCAAGACTGTGAATATTTTGAGTTTCGCCATAAGCGCCGAACTCAACACCTGGCTCGTGTGGGTGGGGAACATCATCGGACCGATGGTCAGTTGAGAGTGTACCCTACACCAGGTTGAAACATGAGGAAAAGATGGTGATTTTTGCTCCTAGGGATGGGTAAGAAAGATTTTATGTACTAACAAGGCACTTGATCGTATTTATGGCTTTGTCATGTGCTCTAAATGACAAAGAGTAGCCAAGCTCGAACACTTCTCGTGTATCTCAACATTTATCCGTCCTGAGCAAGTTCAACTTGGCAAGTTGAGGATCAGCTGGTGTGTCTCAGTTGACGTAACATCCACGCTCAGCTCTCCACAATCAAGCTTGTACATACCGGGATCAGGATATGATAATTAGACTCAGCGGTTAACTATGGGGGGTAAAGCATGTCCAATGGCTTGCAGATTTTGTAGGCGCCAAGCGCGGAACCCATCTCACAAGCGCGTACAAGAAGGAAGCGAAGCGACGTGCTGAATGTCATGGAGACTTGCAAGGGCCCAGACTTCAAAACGACGCACATGGAATAAACATTGACAGTTTATGTAGACTTCCATTTGTTACGCTCAGGTTAGTCTGGCATAGGGAGCATGCGAGCCCCATGACCCAGCCAGAGGTCAAGTCCTTGTCGCGTCACGGGCAAAACTCAATGACCGGGGGTCTGTCGCGAGCCGGCACAAGCGGAGTTTACCAACTCTTCGCGGCTAAACTTGTGACTTTCACCGAGGAATTTGTGATGAAGCAGGGATGTGAAGCGCTTATCGATGACGAACGCGTCGAAAATGGATCTCTTCCCGTGATGCACGACGGGGGACTCCCGTGAAAATCTTCCGCACAAGCATGATAAAAGCGTGTCTTGCCGAGTTATGTCCAGGGTACAACCAATCAACCTCTCTCCGTCTTCAAAAAGACCTGATGCCATGCGCCCATCCGATGTGATGATGCAAGTCACGCAAAGAACCAACAAGGATTGATGACCTCCAATGGTTAGTCTCTGTGAAACTAGAACAGGCAACAGGGGCCCGCTGGCTGCTGATAGGTTCAATACCGTGGACAGAACAGAGGGTACTGGTACCTGAAACGAGATGTCTCAGCAAAGTTAATTGCTGGGTAGCATTCATGCAGATGTTCACTGTCCATGGTCATTGCGCGTACAAGTCCCTCTTCATTTCCCCGCTCCTCTTCTGCTCATCATCAACGATGAACTTGATAAAAAACTTGTCGAGATAGCCATGCGTCACAAGCTTGTGCTGGTGCTGGGGCTGCCGGCTCTTTGCTTCCTCTTTGTCGCTACGAGTCTGTACTTGGGTCGTGATCATTTGAGTCGCATCTCCCACACCTATCTTCCACTCCAGGACCAGTCGGCACAATCATCACTGAGCCCCACCAAGATCTTAATTACGACGACTGTCTCGGATCCCGAACAAACGAGTGTCTCGACGCCAAGCGCGCAGATCACACCAACCCTCGTCTCTTCGACAAGCACCTCCTCCACTCCATCTGCGACGGCTTCATCTGCCCCGTCAATACAAAATGGTGAGAATGAATTTGGTCTAGAAGTAAGAGGAGTGCATTTCTCACGGTTTGTAGGCACCATCCTTTCTGCTGAGCAGATCTCTCGCTATGTATCAGCCATTCTCGATCCTACTGCGACAGAACTCCCCCGACTCGAGTGCCCTGCGCTAGACAAAGAGCGATACAAACTTCTTCAGGCAGCGCGAGAGGAACGAGATGAGGAAGAAGATACCTTGATTGAGCGAATCGAGTACTTCTTTGCCCTCAACTTGCGCGAAAGCGTACACCTTCTCCCTCGTCTTATGGGGAGCATCATCGAAGCCATCCGCTTCCTCGGTCCTCATCGCTGCGCCCTTTCAATAGTGGAAGGAAATTCACCAGATGGAACAGGCGATGTTCTTCTCGCTTTGCGTCCCATTCTCAAGGACCTTGGCATAACCTACATTTACAACAGATCCAAAGTCAACCCGTCCAAGGGCGACCGCATTCAGAAGCTAGCTGAGTTACGCAACCTGGCACTCCGGCCATTGTATCAGCAGCAAGTCCCAGTCACAGAAGAGACCACTGTCTTATTTATCAACGATGTGGCCGCCTGTCCTGAGGACCTCCTTGAGCTCGCCCTTCAGCGGCACATCATTGGCGCTGATATGACCTGTGCGATGGACTGGACTTATGTGGGGAATGATCCCACATTTTATGATATCTGGGTCGCCAGAGCTTTGTCGGGGGACTCGTTCTTCCGAGTTGGTGACGATGGTAACTGGAACTCGGCGTGGAACCTTTTCTGGAATGCCCCAGAAACCAAGGATAGATACAACAGGCACCTACCTTTCCAGGTCTTTGCCTGCTGGAATGGGGCCACTGCATTCACCGCAGCTCCTCTCCTTCACGGCCTTCGCTTCCGTTCCCCCCACGGTGACAAGGGCGAGTGTTTCCAGGGTGAACCAGAGCTCTTCTGCAAAGACTTATGGTTTAGGGGATATCGCAAGATTGCCGTGGTGCCGACGGTAAATCTTGAATACTCAGACGAGCGAGGGGCAGATATAAAAGAACTCAAGGGATACGTGTCAGGGATGGTTCAGGAGCAGGATGAGGAGAGTAGCATGATCGACTGGGTGCTAGAGCCCCCAGGTGAGGTGAGGTGCATGCCAGATTTCCAACATCAAAGCTGGCGGCCCTGGAACGAAACACTGAGTTGAAAGTTGAAACTTGTATAGAAGACTAATGCGATTTATGTGAACCAAGACAATTTGATTGTGCTACAGTTGAGAATTCTGTTCTTGCTCGTGACTCAACTTGAGAACAACAGAACACTCACTTTGTGTAGCTACTGAGTTTAAGCTATGGTGGTAGTTGCATCTCGATAAAGCTTTAGTTCATTGGTTGAGTTTATTTAAACCTAATAGTCTATCCTAACCCAGGTAGACGAGGAGGGTTGGGAGAATGAACGGCAGGTTGTTGCAACACTCTACATAAAGTAACTCATTAAAATCTATGCCATAGTATAGGTAAGTCTATAAAGGACAAATGTAATGTCGAAAGTCACCACTGAGCTAAAAAGCGTAGCGCGTTACTTTAGTGGTTCACACTTGTAGCCCAACTCAACATGTAAGGCCAGCCATGATCTGTAAGTACCTATATTCATCAGCCCATACTATGCTATTAGGAAAATGAATCTGCAGGTATGCAATAAGCCGGTCTGTACAAGACTGCAAGTCCAGTTCCTCTAGCCTCAGTGTCGGGCCGAGTTATCCCTTTTGCAACACCCAACAGCGCACTGTCTTAACAATGGCTCTACCTACCACAAAAGACGAGATCCTTCAGTTTTTGCAGCATCGCAAGGATGAGCTGAGCTACCTCGCTGACGATGCCACGCCTAGCTGGGAGACATTCACTTTTGACAACCCGCACTCCTGCCATCACTGCTCGAATTTGGTGGTGGACGGCTGCGCGTACGCATCTAGTGAAGGAGATGACACAACGCCTTTCAACCTAAAGACTTCGCTTCTAGAGGCTATCCAACTATCAAATGATGGTTGCCCCTTCTTCAAGTGGCTCGTCAACACCTGCGCGGACCGTTATGACCGATCCCGTCGCCTGACTGTCTCCTACATGGCCACCTACAGATAGGGCTTCCCCATTTCCCTCAGTCGTACTCGTGGTTCGCAACCCTAGAGTTAACTAGAGAGGGTGAAGAAACTGCTTATATCCCAGAGGACTTATCTCCGTGGAGGATCTTTTTCTGCGCAAAGAGTGGTCGGTGGTCATCACGCGGCGTAATTGGTATTTGCTGACCGTCACAGATAACCTAGCAGCCGAGTATGTCTCGTCTCGACCGCATGAGCTAGATCTCGAGTCTGATTTAACAGTGCGATTTGCCACGGATTATATGACCGAGTGCAAGACGAAACACGACATCTGCCGCATGGATACAAACAAGGCCCTTTCTGAGGCAGAAGTTCTTGATAGGACAGACCTGCCAACTCGCCTCTTGGAGATCTCGTCTCCAAACGCAAATACTATTCGGCTAATCGAGGTTACGAAGCTTTCGGTTTCTACCTTGGATGAGGTTGCAAAGGCTGGCTTCGTTACTTTGTCATATTGTTGGGGTGGCGATCAGCTAGTCAAATTGACAAAGCAAACCGCCCAGGAACTCTACAAGGGCATCGCGGCTAGTTCACTCCCAAAAACGCTGCAAGATGCCGTCAAGCACACCTCGGCCCTTGGGATGAAGTACATCTGGATCGATGCCCTCTGCATCACACAGGACGACGACCTCGAGAAGGGCCTCGAGATTGCACGCTTGCCATCTTACTACCGCAACAACACCGCTACGGTTGTTGCGGCATCGGCCGAGAGCTGCACCAGCGGCTTTCTCGGAAGAGCGAAGCCGCAGTTCCTGGCGGGACCTTTTGAGATCGCCGTGAAGACGCCCAAAGGCATGGGATCAGTTCTCTTCTATACTACACTGGAGCCTCCCCAGCCGACAACCTTCCGCGCTTGGACGCTTCAAGAGTTTCTTCTGTCCAGAAGGCTCTTGATATTTGGCCCAGATCGGCTCGTTTAGTGCTGTCTCGCTGCAAATTCGGGCTGCGGAGGCCCCAAGGCGACCATGACCACCAGAGTCATGGGCTTTCCGCAGTCTCGTCTCCAACGTCTACCCCGTCACTGTTCTGGAGACACTGCCTGCTCTTCAACAATGGGACATGATCATCCTTAACTATACGAGACGCAAGCTCACCAACAGCAGCGACAAACTTCTGGCGGTTGCTGCCGCGGCGGAGGCCATACATGCTGCCTCTCGGCAGCGTGAACAGCAGGACAGCATATACCTTGCGGGCCTGAGGACCGTCGTTGACAACTCCGATCTCGTCAGCAACGCTTTGGGTTAGCTGACAGCTGGCCCTACAGCTGCCTCACGGATTCAGACATACACAGCGCCGTCTTGGTCCTGGGCGTGCATTGACAGGCAAATATTTTCGGATCCCAGCTATTCAGGGCTGGGAACATGGAGAGCCAAGTGGGGAATTGAGCACCGATTTCGGCTCATACATCACGAAGTCGCCTTGGTGCTCCCACAAGCACCCTATGGCGCCGTGAGCAGCGGATTCCATAAGATCAAAGGGCCGGTATGGCCGTTGGACTATTTCAAACAAGTCCCGCTCTATATTAACGAGGGGCATGTCGAGGACGTAGAGGTCTCCCAAGAGTGTCGCTTGATCTTGTTCCCAGATACCAGTACGGACAAGGAGTTGATTGTCATGAAAGACCTGCCAAAGCTTTACCTGCTGGAACTAAATCTAGCGGATGCTCTCTCCAGCCTTTGGTCTTCCGGACTGCTTTTATGTCCGGCAGGGGATGGCGAGGCCGCGTTTCGTCGAGTAGGGGCGTATCGATATAACACATCTGCGAAAGGGGATGATTATATGATTGTGACTGACTGGGCTACGTTCCCTCTTGAGGAAGGACGGGAGATTACTTTAATATAACATGGCCTCCTAAGACGTCATACTACTCTGCATAGTCGATGTTTCGTCAGTCTCGGGAGAAGTCGAGGTGGAAGTTGTCTTGGCCGTTGGCGTAATGTAATAATGCTTCGTGATCCGACTCACGCCGCAAGCCATGTGGGTGTATGTCTGATCTACGCCAAAGGCCAGGACATCCGTGGAGCAATACAACGATCGGCTATTTAGACCAAATGGTGGTCGAAGAAGACAGAATTTAGCAGTTGCTTCAAGTTAAGAGGGCATCTAATCAGGCGGCAGAGTGGATGTGTGCCTATCTCCCACCCTGTAGCCTCTCGCTATGCTTATAACATCGCCTCCACGATATCTCTTGCGGACTTTCTATCGCGAGGCAGAGGGCTCAGCATATCACTCACCAAAGACTCAATATGACTATTCTCATCGAGTGTAGCCCGCATTGCCAACACTTTTGATAGCCATGCTTCCATGAGCGTCGTCTCTGAGCTATCCCGGGGAGCCTTGTAGATTATCCAACCACGTTGTGTCACATCAGGCAACGGTGTCTTTCTCAGCAGATACAGTAAAGTTATGCCGAGGGCATAAACGTCGCTCTTGGGCCCCCGCTGGAGATCATCGATGAATTCGCGTGGCACATACCATGGTGTGCCGCCGGTACATAGTTGCCCACCGTGTAGCGAGGCGAGGCCAAAGTCTATTAGGACAGGGCCACGCTCGCGGTCGTAGAGAATATTCCCTGGCTTTATGTCGTTGTGTTGGATTTTTTGCTCATGCAGGTATTTGAGTGCTGAGGAAATGTCGCGAAGGATACACTCAGCATCATCGGCTGTGCCAGTAAAAAAGTGATCATGGGGGCGGTTTCTCCACGCGTTGAGGTCTGGATAAGGCAGATGCTCCATGTATATGGAGTAGAGGCGAGCATCAGACCCGAAGAATCGGATGATGGACGGCTTTAGAGTGTTAGTAAGATATGCATTTGGGGCCAGGATGCGATTCACTGACATGCTTGACTTTTCGAAGGATCTGCTCTTCGTGCTTCCAGTTCTGAGCCATGGTAGGGATATAAGAATACTGCGAAGCTTGCTTGGTCCGGATAACTTTTACTGCTGTATCGCCGAATACGCCGTGGCGAGCGCTGAAGACGGACGCAAACCCCTTGGTGCTAGCAATGTCCCGCATATGAAGGAGTGAATAGCTCTCGGGCATATCTTGGGTAGATGAAACGACAACCTCTTTGTTGGAATGGTCTTTACGTGCTGAAGGGACTTGTTCCGGGGTTGTGATAAACACCGCTTGTCCAGGCTGGAGGCTGATCAGAGGGTTGCCGGCACGGACAAGCTCCAGTTGGGGCGTCTCTGTTCTCGGGTTCTGAAAGGGTTAAGTTGGTCAAATATGGATACTTGAATAAATATTGGAGTTTACGTTGCTTACGTTGGGTGGCTTGCTAATTAGCACTATGCTCTGATCAATGCTCTCGGCTTCAATGCGATGCCGCTTAGCCGGAGCTTCGATCGATGGGACGTCTTTCCTTTTCGACCCAGCCTGCGTTCCTCCGGCCTGTGTCTCAAGAAGATATCGCCGTCGGAGAACGAGAAAGTCGACAAGCACTGCATTATCCGCTGAATAAATCCTCCACGGGCCAGGTGAAACAAGGTGAACATCGCGATACTCTAGGGGGCACAGGCTCGGGTCAGCGACGGTGCCATCGTCGTCCTGGATGGGGCCAATTTGTATCGGCTGCCGACTTGAGTTACGCAGAACGAGGTTGTCACTTGCTGGATCGTAGTAGAAAGTGCACTGGAGGTCAGCGGCCAAGGTGAGAGAAAACCAAGCCGACTTGGAAGACTGTAGAACGGCGAGCAGCTCTCCGTGACCGAATGGCACGAGAGCTTCACTATCTAGTGGCGAGGGCCCACGCGGAGAAATGACGAGGCGCGCATTTTCGGCTCCAACTGGGATCTCACTGAGGGATAGATCCTGTATTGCAATGGGCGCATTGAGGGGTTCACGGTCGGTCGGCTCTGCCCGGGAGGCATCGTCAGCTTGGTTCGAAGTGAGACGGGCTTCGAAGAAGCCCGACGAAAATGGGTTCGTCGCGGAGCCATCATCCTCAGGCGACGTCGTCCTGGACATTATGCTAGCGCTGGATATGCTTTGAAGGGTGCTATATGAGGGGAGGGAGGTGATGTCGTGCGCCGTCTCATGTCACAGCGTGCGGGTGGCATGGAGGGCTGTTGGCAGCCCGGCCAAGGAAAACAGCGCGTGGAACAGGACGCCAAGGCAGACAGCTTAAAATTATGAAGTAATATTCATATAGTATTAAGAGCATTAATTAATTCTTATAATACCTTCAGGCTAATTTTATATTATATTCTCTTTTCTTTTATACTATATTTCGAAGGTCATTAGAGCGAGTTAATGTTATGCTGGTTACTCGGGTATGAGGGCGACCGGTAAGGTAACTAGCTCCGGCAGGGAGAGGCAGGGCGGCCAAATCAATGACTAAGCGAGCGAACCAGATAAGGCAGACTCTAACCAGGGAGCGAACTCTCCGATACCATCATCATACCCATCACTATCACCACCACGACAGATACTGTCAATATGCCTTGGCGAAAACCCCCGCGCGTCAATTTCGAAGAGCAGGCCGAGTACCGGTGGCCATTTTGGAGAGTCGGCCTCGACGAAGACGACCTCTTTGGAGACCTCCACGAGCGCTTCAACACTGTTCCCATGTTTATCCAAGACCCCGACGCCTTTCACCACGACGTCAACGAGATCGCACGTCAGGCTCTTGACAAGGAGGACTTCTACGCACGTCTACAGAAGAGGAGAGATCAGAGGTTAGACGAACTCAAGGACATGCAAGACAAGATTGGGGTCTTTCACCTCTCGGGCTACACTCGACTCGCCGAGAACCAACGGTTCCATCGTCTACGCCTCCAGCGCTATGCCAGCCTCGACTGTCTTGTCGCATTTTGCGCATCGCTTCTTGCGCCCAATGAAAAGGGCATGATGCCATCTCTGGGTCAGTTTGCTGCCGCCGGGTGTGCAGCAAGAGAGGCTAACTTCATCACAGACATCTTTTTGCGATCCGAAGAGCGCAACCCCCGAAGCACGGTTCTCAAAGGTCTGGCTGCCAGTCTGAAACCTGCAACTCCCGAATCCCGCGATTTAGAACATCCCGAGTTGCCTCCATCACCACCAGAAGGTGATGGGGAGTGCCCGCCTTCGACAACATTAGGAGGAGACTCGAGATCGCTGCCGCCCCAATCATGCGCACCTGAGACGCCCGTAAGACGAAAGAGGAAGCACTCTGTGGACTTTGATGCCGATGACTCGCCACAACTAAAACGTCCGCGCCCGGAATCTATCGACGACCTGGAACACGACAAGACGGATATATCTGGCGCTTCGGAAAAGGCAAATCGTGAAGACGATGTCCCCGAATCCTCCTCCCAACGCAACGAACATAGCGCAGACAAAACTGTCGACCAAAGCACGGCCATACCGCCCACTCCTAATCACCGGCCATATTTATCCCCCGTTCATCCAAAACCCCCACCTGAACAAGCCTCTCGGAGACTCTCCCCGCAATCTCCCTCGCGCTCTGACAACAAGACGGGGCAATCGAGCAGCCAGAATCTTGGTTGGGCTCGATCATCAACGAAACATCATACACCAAAACCAAACATCGGAGAGAACACCCTATCGCCTCAAAGAAGAAGTGACCGAATATCCGCCCGATCTACAACTAGAGAACTGAAGACATGACATCCCCATACTATCTAATTACTGGACAACCAACCAAATGGCTCTCCTCAGTCCACCACAGGCACGGAAATGACCGCCGATTCCACGACACTGATCGGGCATTCATACATGACGACATTAAAACCCAACACCATATAAGACCGTAACCTAATTACTTTGACTTTTTATAGCGGCCGCGATAGAAGCATCAACTGGGGTCCTTCTATAGCTACCTCCATAAACGGCCAAAGTAACTAGGCTGCGGTGTTATGTGATCTCAGGGCTTGACGCCGCCAGGTATTGATAACTGTGTCTTTTGCTGTCGTGACTGATATCCTCTTCTGGGCTCGTCAGTAAAGATATCCGGCAGCCATCAGTCGTTAGGCCAGCCTTACACCGGGCACGATCCAGATGCAATTTTGCCATCTTGTCCTGGCCTTCACATCCACTCCGGGCAATCCGTAGTGTTCGGGAGCAAGCAGGCGTGTAGGACCAGCTCAAACTGACAACTGATATTTCTCGTTAACCGGCCATCATCGTTTCGACGGGAACCACCCGCGCGGAAAGCCTGAGCGGATCAGAGTTTGACGTTGTGGCTCTGCGAGTCAAGGCCCGAAGCCTTCTTTCTATGAGTTAGGATATCTAAAGGCACTGCCAACCCCGGCTGGGCACTGAGAGAATTTTGGCAACGGATTGACTGCATAGACGGCACAACGCTTTTGACAAAGAGGGTGAAGATAGTGCTTTGGCGACGCATTCATAGTCATCGTCTTACTCATGGCCTTGTCAGCCTTAAATACCACTTCCTCCTCAAGTTCTGAAGGACATCCTGGAGATACCCATTGTAGAGTCAACAACATCTCCCTCGCAGCTTTGCAATGTCCAATGAGAGCACAGGGACTACTTCTTCTTCTTCAAGACAAACATGCCCCCAAACCAACCATACGCCCTCGTCAACCGTCTCCCATGTCTTCTAGCCACCTCAAACGGAATCTTACCCTTGGGATGAGGCTCATGGAAGTGGATGCTCCTCTCTACATCCAACTTGGTAGGCGAAAACTGCCAGACAGAGCCATAGAGCTTCTCTGCTTGAAAGCCCGTGGCCACCATGGCATGGAGGAAGTCGTTCCATAGGACAGAGCCGGGAGTTGAGTTGACCTCAGGGTTGAAAAACAGAGTGCGGAATACCTTGAGAGTTCTAGCATCGACGTGGAACGTATGTTGGGGATCCGGGTTCTCAGGCTCAGCAGCCTCAGGTGCGGCGGCAGGTTTTGCGGATGAGACGCCCTTAGTTTTGGTCTTGACCTTTGGCTGGGCCTTTGATCCCAGGGCTTTATCCTCTGAATGATCCAAAAACACATTTGAAAGTGGTCGGTTCAACACATCGAGGTCAGGATCCGCGACCTTTTTGTCTTTCGTCGGCGCCGATGGTTCAACCCATTCTCCCGTTCTACGGAGCATGCGCGGCTTTGAAAGGAACCGATGGACTGCTGTTCCTTGCAGCTCCGGTACCTTGGATCGTAGAAGCTCATCAATCTTGGTCCAGACGGCATCCAGGTTGGCCTCTGCTTTCCGCAACGCATTCACCGTCTCCCTCGTCCGGCGCTTGTCAAAGGGGTAAGTAAACTTGCCTCCAGAAGGCTCAGCGAGCCTCCCAGCGCTGGACAGGTTCTGCTCCCTGATCGCAGGAAGAAGCTTTGCCCAGGGCTCCCCCCACTGGGTGTGTTCCGCTTTGAAGCTATCAAGATGTTCCACGGCTGCGTTTTCGAACGTCTGAGCCCATGGTTGGTAGAGCTCAAGTTGCCTCGAACACTGAGCCACGATGGACAAATCACCGAGGATCTTGATCACATGTGCTGATACCAATGCGTCTGCTTCTGGGCTCGACTGTAGTAGACGCTCCAGCTCATCCATGAGGCGAGGTAGGCCGACCAAGAAGAGATTATAATCGTCCTCCCATAAAGTCTGCAGGAGCCAGATCAGATGTTCCTCGACCTTGCTCCTCTTGACCCCAGCCTTTAGCCTGATGAGTATCTTTGTCGAATCGGCGTCAACTGGGGGATCGCGGATAAAGAACTTGTGCATGGGAGGTGACGAAACGACCACCATTTTGAGCTGCGTCATGGGGCCTTTTGCCACCTGCTCAAGAAAGTGCCTAAACCGGAGTAGACAGACCAAGTACTCCTCTGGCAAGTCTTTTGTGGGTGAGATATCGGCCTTGTACTTGTTCTGAAGGATGCGCAGATGCTGGGCTTGTCGATGAAGCTCGGTAAAAGACTCGAGACTGATGTATGCATCAGTGAGGATGGTCCCAGTGATCCGAGCCCAGAGAAGATGTTCCCGCAGTTTGCTAGTCACGGGATGTGAGCGTCCTTGAGTGTCTTTGAGCATCTCCTGTCGGTGATCCTGGATCTCCAGGAACTGATGGGCGAAGTAGGCAGGATCTTCACGAAGAGCCCAAACGTGATCCTCTGCGGCCGACTTCTTGGCTTCGAGAAGAGACTCGAGCCTTGCCAGGTCAAGACGCTCCGGGAGTCTATACGGAGCTTCTGCGGCCATTATTGCCAGGGATGCGAACCCAGAAGCTTCATTATCCGTCTTGAGAGGGGGTTCCGGCTGAACGGGATATGCGTCGCTGATCAAATCGGCTGCCGGGATTTCGTGAAGGATCTCATGGCAGCAGTCGACAAGAAATTTCATTAGACGATCTTGCACCTCGAGGACGAGGAGCCCCTCTCCCGGGAGGAACTGCTTTCGCGTGTGCATCCAGTCAAAGGCATCAGGATGATCATCCCACGAGATCAGTTTCCCGTATTCCTCTGCTGTGGTAGCCCCGTGGAGGATCAGGACGTACTGGTTAAGAAAGATGGGAACCAATGCTCTGGACACGAGACCAAGGTGCACGGAGTCGTTGTCAGCGGCGGCGAAGGCTGGGGGAGGATGACGGCCTCTGGAATTGAGCAGCAACGGCATCACTTTTGGCTGAGATAGATCCTCCTGGTTGATATAGGGCCACATAAAATGGTCCTTGTATCCGGTGCCCCTCTCCCGCTGCTCCTTGGATTCTTTTCGAAAGGCTTCAAAGTCAGGGCGGTGAGAGGCTGGCATTCCTGGCCAGGCATTGAGGAGGATTTGCAGTCTCTGCTGCCTTGTCTTCTTGGACCATCTTTTCTGGATCGTGGCCTCATGTCGCTGGAGTATCTGATTCAGAGTGTCGTGAGCGGCAAAGATGTCGCGAGATCTTCCCTTTGCCTCTCGTCGAACCTCAGCAGGGGTCGGCATTTTGGGCATGGGGCCTCCTATGGCTTGGAGGAAACTCTCTGGGTTGGACCAATCGATCCCATCAAGGTTTCCATCATCAAAGTCTTCAGGAATGCCTAGTTCCTGATCAGATTTGAAGGGATCAAATTGAAAATCTCGTCTGGGCTGCATGGTGACAATGCTGGTATTTGAACGTGTCTACATTCGGTAGTTGAATGCTGATGGAGGAGGTCTCACAAGTTGGAGGGGTCGTATCACGTGCCCTGTCATTTGGAAGTTTAATTAAGCGAAGCGAGTTCTTACAGCCACAAGTACGGTACCTTAAGTCTGCCACTCTGCCTAAGGGGCTTGCTCCGCCCACCTCAGCTCGAGGTCTAGAATCCTCAGCCCTAGCAAGCCATCGCGACTAAATTACCTGATTGGTATCGAGGCGTCGATACGTGGCAGGCTGAACTTGTTGCCCCGTGACAAAAAAAAGCGAAAAAGTGGTTACAGAGGCGGTGTCACATTGTAATGCCCGCCAACGTGATGCCCAAACTACCGTCTTGGCTCTCTGACCAACAGGCGTATCATAGGCCTCGTCTTTGATATTCCTTGTTCGTGATGCTCTTGGCAGTGTTGCTTGTGTGACTGAAAGAAGCGAATTGCGGGTGATACAAATGAATAGGCGGCGCCTTCTGAATATGTTTGAGACAGGGTGCATTCCACCTGAAGCAGGGCGATCCATCTTTTGCCCACTTCAGCCCTTTCTCTGAATCTAGCGTGGACCCTTGATTTCTCTCACCATTTCTGCAGATTCCCATCTTCATTCTCTTCCCTCTACCCAGTCTTCCCTTGCGGTGAATAATGCAGAAGCATCTTCGTAGGGGCTTCCACAAGACCCTCCTACTCACACCCATACTTCTTGCCACCCTTGTCTTTCTCCATCTTCTAAGCTACGCCAACAGCAATGTCGAGGCCGAGCCAAGAAGATCAGCGACGGCCAAGACGGTCAAGAAATGCCAAGTCCCTCCTCCCGACTCGGCAAACGAGACGCATTATCAATCTGCACTTTTCATCCCCAACGTGATTCATCAGATTTGGAAGACAGCCGACGTCAGTTCCTACCCAGCTGAAGCATCACATGAATCTTGGAAGGCGGCATTTGAACCCTTGAATTACACCGTCAAGCTATGGACCGAAGAAGATGTTGTTTCGCTCATCAAGACCAACTACTCTTGGCTCTGGTCGACCTATGAGAGCTATCCAGAGAACATTCAGCGGGCAGATATGGCTAGGCTTGTGGTGGTGCATGCGGAAGGAGGCGTGTATGCCGATTTGGACGCCTTTGCAATGTCAGTCGACGGACTGATCTGTCTGCAACATCTCGGCTTCCAGGAACTCTTCCCCCCTACCGGAGACGGCGCTGGGATAAGCAATCACTTCTTCATGGCGGAACAGGGGTCGAAATTTCTTCTCTGGGCGCTTCAAGAAGCCAAGCGTCGCGGTGGTGCAGCTTCAAGATGGATACTCCTACCATATCTTCAAGTTTTCTGGTCAACAGGTCCGATGATGATGACGTCGGCCCTTCAGCAGTACTTGTGGCTGAATAACGAGAAGGACTGTAATTTGGGGATATTTGAAGACCTTTATGGGGACTCTGTGGTTCATCACGCCGCGGGACGGTCGTGGCAGAGACTGGATGGGCAGTTGTTGAACTGGACGGCAGATCATGTTGAGTTGGTGACCAAGTGGTTGACCATTGGGTCACTGGCTCTGGCTCTGGGGTTCATGTTTATGATCATTTGGCGGCGTCGTTTCTCAAGACGAGTCAGTCTGTATTAGGTCGTTAGGAAACTTTGTCATGTCATTAGGGGTGGACTAATGTTGTCTTTTTTGTTCATAAGAATTGTAGAGTAGCGGGCACTCGTAATTTATACACGCTTGTAAATAGAATCGTAAGTCTCGCTCACATGGCGAGGCAGCCTCGTATCGCATTCGGTGATTACAGGCGTTTTCACTCTACCTCTGCACTAACAAGTCTATCATATTCTATCTCCTAGGTATGTAGGTGGTTAGCGTGAGGGTGAAGGTTAAGTGGCAAGTGAATGCCACGACGTTTGGTTCAATGAGATGTTCTCTAATGTGACGGCATAACCATGCGATAAGTTGGTCTGTTTGATCGCAGCCATCTAGACATTGCCAAGCCACACAGCCGACCAGGGAGTTGAAAATCCGCCTGCGCCAATGATGTCGATGTATGGGGGCATTGCGTCGCCCACTTCTTCAGATGAGCCACTCACTAGGTAGCCTGGCATACACATGACCCCGTGCAGCTTACTCTGCAAGTTCCCCGCAAGGTAAGGGGCATATCTTGGGAGATGGGATGAGCATATTTCACTCTGTCATCCCTCTCGAGACTTATTCCAACCTTGACTATTCAAACCCACGTCTCAACAAGTTTGAACTGGCTGTCTTGTCAAGGCTTTTGATTCTTGCTATTCAGAGACAAGATGGACACCAACATAGGCAACCAAACTGAAGACGGGCTATGCGATCGCTGCAGAAGCTTGAACCTATCCCAGTACAAATTCAAGACCCAGGAGACTGCAACGGCTTCGTCTGCAACGATTACAGGCGACTTTGACGATGTGGGCTTCAACTACACAGATTTGGGGCTTCTCGACGAAATATACCGCAATCGGGTTACATGTTCCTTCTGTCGGCTCATATACAATGCCTCCCACTCAAGCACCGGATCCGGCATCGGCCACGATGGACTCAACTCTGAGGGGAAGAGGATTCGCTGTAGTATGGAATGGCATCACGACTGCAGGGGCGAGGACTTCATGACGACTACACGGAGACTACGGGTGTTCAGTGATGATACGGCATTCACGGACTTTTATGTTGTTCCAATCTTTCCGTCTTCCACAGAGGAAGTATCACTTCTGGGTAGACCAAAGGATGATGAAGCTGTGGACTATCAACTTCTCTCACAGTGGTACAACGTGTGCTCAGTCGACCATAAGAGCTGCCAGGAGCACCAAAAGAAGGACTCGTTTCCCTTCAAGCACCCAATACGACTTATCGACGTCCATTCCATGCGTCTTTGTGTAGTAGACATGGAAGTCTCTCCCATCGAATACGCCGCTTTGAGTTACGTCTGGGGCCAGTCGCAAACTATGGTGCTCCGCATGCCAAATCTGCAAGAGATGCTCCACGGAATTCGCAAGGAAGCGCTACCCAGGACGGTACAAGATGCGATCACTGTCGTCCGGGAACTTAAAATCGGCTACATTTGGATCGATGCATTATGCATCATTCAGAATTCTCATCAAGACAAGAAGGAGCAACTCAAATCCATGTCTCAGGTTTACCACCGGGCCACATTGTGTATATGTGCAGCATACGGGTCCAACTCTTCCACCGGAATACCAGGCGTCTCTTCAACCCCCGGACGTCATAGGCAGAATATCGAAGTGTACAAGGAGATACCGCTCACCACGCTGAGACCGGTCGCGGCCATCGTCAGTGCGAGTCCCTGGGACTCCAGGGCCTGGACCTTTCAGGAACGTCTGCTTTCAACAAGATGTGCCATCTTCACCGCTGATGGGATGATCTGGCAGTGTCCAACCACCACCTGGCGTGAAGATATGGAGTCCTCTCTGAGAAAGCCGGCATGGACCTTGGATTCAGTTGCCTCGCCACTTCAGGCGCTCCAGGGCAATCCTCTGCGAAGTTACATCAACTGCGTCAACATCTATTCTGGTCGGTTGCTCACGAAATCTTCAGACAAGCCCGTGGCCTTCATCGGGCTCAGTCAGGTTCTCAGCCGAGGGCTCTTGTCGAAGCTCGAGCATGGCATGCCCCTGCGATACCTCGACTGGGCCCTTCTATGGGAACCTGAATCTGCTGGAAAGCGGATCATTGGTCATGGCCTGGTGAGCTGGTCATGGTGCGGATGGGAGCGAAAGGTCAACTGGAGATTTTCGACCATAGAAGGGACCTTGTTCAACCTGCACAACTGGCTTACAGAGCATAACTGGATTGTGTGGTATCTTGCAGATGGCAAAAAATGGAATCTGGCTTGGGATTCAAGCCAGTTTGTAGAACAAGCATCACCGCTTCAACGCTGGGACGGCTACAGCGCTGGACCTCATGACCGTTACGGAAGATCTAGGGATGCTATGAGATGTCGAGACGAGCGCAGGTTCGGCACGGATTGGACTTGCGACGAGGATGATGAGGAAGAACTTGAACTATTCAAGGCGCGTCGACCCGACAAAGGACTTTTACTATTCCAAACTTTCACCAGCTGGTTCGCACTCTCGCGCAAGAGTAATTCTAAACAGACAGACATGGGAAAAGATCTGCATCGCTTCGGCCTCACTGACAAGTTGGGAGACTGGTGTGGGACTGTGATCCTCGACAAGGAGTGGTTTAATAATGTTGGCGGTTTATTCGAGTTTGCTGCCATCTCCGATGCAAAGGAGTTTAGCTTTGAAGAGCTGGACACGTGGAATTACTATATACCTGAAGAAAGGCAGCAGGCTGAGTGGTATTGCTTCTACGCTCTGATGCTTAGCTGGAGGGAGGACGACAATGGGGCTGTGGCTGAGAGGGTTGGGTTGGCCAAGATCTATCAGTCGTCGTTTTTCAGTCGGTCTTTTCGGCCGTGCTCTTGGAAGTCTATAATATTAAGCTGAGTGGGAGGTTCTCTTATCTAGATAATATCCGAAGGAGCTACTACCATAGTGACGAGACGATGTTTGAACTCATTGAATACGATTGTCAACTGCACTCTCCGAGCCCTGCAAGGGATGGCACTCCCATAGCGCTGCTTCACACCGTGGCGCGGGAACGCGTTTTACCGAAGACCAAACGAGCTGAGCTGAAAGCCACATAGAGCTGCCTGCTTACTATAAATAGGTACAGTAGCCAGCTCGAGGAGCAAGCTGCAAGCCCACCAACACACGACCTCCAATTTCCTGTCCTCATTTGTGACCAGAAACGCGGCATTTTCAAGCCAAGCAACCAGGAAGCTGGAACGCGCAAGACGTAAAATACGATCTCACGGAAGTGAACAAGTTCCCAGAGCTTTCAAAGGCTACTTACTACTTTGACACATCGCCAACTCCTTGCTATGTCTGACTCCACGGGTGGCCAGTCCGGGCTGCCCGATCTGACTCCCTCGGTGCCGTCACGTGCAGTTGACGAGGTTCTTGAAGACCTCGTTGATAAAGGCAAAAAGTTTGGCACAGTAATAATGGAGTTTCCTAGCCACTTTCTTGATCTGCCTCACAGTGAGTTTCCAATATATTCGGCCAGCTTTAGATGTTTTAAATATTAACAATGGGCAGAAGAAAACCCTCAGGAGCTTCCGGAAAGCCCACGAGAACGGGCAATGGAGCAGTCAACACCAAATCTACTACGTCCGGAGCAGACTTTCTGGAAGCTGTCAGAAAAGTTGTACTCTGTATCTTCTCCCGGTATCGACAATATTCAAGAAACCCTAGCAGAGGATAGCTTAAGCCTGAGCCTGCAACGCACACAGGTTTTCACTAACGGCGATATTGGGTTGGCACCGGCATGGTCGAACAATATTACGAAGGACCCAGTCACCATGAATAGTTACGAATCTGCCGTATGGCGTTTGTTCACCACCCTAGAATGTTCAGGTGTTCCTCGGTTTACTATCGATAAACAGCTTGACAACAGCGAGACCGGTCTTTTCGGAGGCCGTGAGAACGTTGCTGAAGGCGCAAGCTATCGGATTGCGACAAGATTCATGAGGGACAAGGGCCAGGAGAGATTAGTTGCGATCAAACGGATCAAGCAGTCTCTTCTGGCACCAGGTTTGGCTCCTCATGGGCAAAACTCCACCGCTGGTCTTGAGATAGTCCAGAGAGATGTCGAAATCATGACTAGGCCCCAGTATCGAGACATCTCCGGCCATCCTCACGTTCTTTCGTGTTTGGGATACGGGTGGGATGTTACAAACACCGAGTCGTCCTTGTTTGTGGTGGTCCCTTGGGCACAACATGGTACACTGCGACAATTCTTGCAGAAGAGCGATATTTCGTTCCCGACAAGATTTGGCGTCTTCAATCAAATCTGCTTGGGGCTGAGATCCCTGCATCGGTATGATATTGCCCACGGGGACGTCAAGATGGAGAACGTCTTGGTCTTTCTTCGTCCACATCTTGAGACGGAAGACGGGCAACGCCGATACGAGGAGTCAAGTAAGAAATACACCAATGCACGTCCTCTCTCCGAAAACGTCAAGATTTGTCTGGCTGATTTCGGTTGCGCCGTATCATCCTTGAATGGCAAGTACACTGGAACGGCGGCATACAATGCGCCCGAGGTTCGAGATGGTACAGTAAACATCCTATCACCGGCTGATCAGATGACGAAATTCCTCAAGTGCGATATCTTCTCTTCCGGTCTGCTCTTCCTCGAAATTCTCCTTGGTGGCAGAAGTATCGCCTCGAATGCTATGGTCCAGAACATGTCTTGCGACCCCGATGGTAACTTACCTGCCATGGAATTTGCTCGTGAGAGGGTAACCGAGATTTTATCGTGTGGTTGGAATCCCAGATCGGGCGACGTCGCCAAAGACGCATTTGCGAGCATTTTTGGAGGAACCCTGATGTTTGATCCTGCTCGGAGATGCTCTGTAGATTATCTACTACGCGAGTTAGAACGTTCCAAATGGAGGTATGGATCTTGGACGGATCTTCTTTTCACATTCTACACTGTGATGGGAACTAACGTTTGAATAGGGGAACATTTGCATCGGATGATCATGAGATTCTCCAGAGTGTACTTTCGACCGTGACAGGTAGTCAACCTGATGGCTTACACATTTTCGACCCTATCCATCAACTTTCTCATCGGGATGAGACAAAGGTATTTCTTTCAATTCTCCTGTATTCTTTATCCTTGCTTATTGATGTAGAATGTTTCTTTGAGCTCCGGGGAGGTTGACTTCCCTCCCCTCGACAAGATGCCTCGATCTATGGTCTCTCAGCTCTTCGCATCTTGGTACGACCTTGCAGTCAACGGAAAAGGATCAGAAGCCGGCAAGGCGGCTGATACTATTGTCGCTTCTTGCCTGGACCGGAAGTGGACCAAGGTAACCAGCGTCGATGAATTTATCTCCATCCTTGACAAGTTCGTTACGCTGTCAAGGGGGAGCAAGGCGCCAACGATTTACTATCGACTGCTGCGTTCATTGGATCGCTCGCTGCCTGGAACCGTTGTTGGCGACCCCAAATGTCAAGAGATTCTTGACATCGAACGCGAGCTCCTCGAGCACACTGACTCTAATATGAACTATGAACATCGGAGAACCGTGTCTTACCGGACGCTCATTCGATCACGAATAAAGACAGACATTCCAGCAGGACTCGCTGCCAAACGGGATCTTCTCGGACCTTCAGAAGATGACATGATCAATTTCCTCTGGCAAGATGACGCCCTGAAAAGTCTCTTCTATAATCCCCGGACTATACTGTGGCTGGCCCAGATTGATGCCGCCCCGGTGCTACGGGAACTATTGATGCGGAAACGAGAGGTCATCAAGACTGAAACCGAGTTTGTCTTCCGGATACTTCTTGCTTCGTGCCAAGTTGGCCGCTTCGAGAATATTGAGCACCTCGTTGATGTTCTCGAACCCAGCTTTTCCAATTTCGAATGCCCTGACAACATCAATCCGTTCCACTTTCTTGCCATGTTCGACAAGGCACAAGTCGAGGCGGCCATTTCTCTCTTCTCCAAGATTGGATTCGACATGAATGCCAGCATAAAACAGGAGAACGCCTTCCGTATCGGGTTTTGGCCCGAGTTGGCCTTCTGGGGGACTCCTCTATCCGTGGCGGTGATGCATAACCGAGAAGACATAGTGGTTGCGTTGCTCGACAGAAACCCAGACTTTGGATCACAAGGGGATTTTCAGTCTTGTGGCATCACCGTCGCTGCCCGCTTTCAACGGCCAAGACTCCTCGAAATGATGCTCACACGTCTAAATTCACCTGGGTCCCTCGTCATGTCGCCTCTGAGAATGCTAGCACTGGGTGTCCCGTTTGGTCAAGAACTCATGCATGGCAGTCGAAGGGCACACCAGCTTCGAAAGACCATTGACGTGCTTGTCAAATTCGGATTCGACCTATGTGAGAGGAAAGAGACTATTCCTTCCATAAACTATGTCGCGGAAATCAACGTTTTCGAAAGAGCACTGAGGGACGGCGACTTCACGGTTGATCTCAACCTCCTGGAAGCTCTTGTGGAGAAGGGTTTCGATATCGGAGTTGAGGTCGATGACTTGCCGCAATACTTGTCCGCGCATCACGAAGCTATCCAAATCAAGTTGGTCAAGTATCTCATCAGTGAGAGATTTATTACCATGGACAGCAACGTGTTGAGATTGATGACCAACTTGATATTTCGAAACATGGCTGGAGCTCTTCGGGCCACCCTGCAACATTTGCCCCTTTGTGCTGCTCTAATCAACCGGTCAATGCCCATGCTTGACTCACACCATACCCTGTTCCACATGGCCATCAAACTGGACGCAGACAAAGACATTATGGAGGTGCTGTTAGACTATGGGGCGTCCGCCAACGGCGAAGTTTCTAACCTCGATGAACTGGCCCCGAAGTTGACACCATTAGAATTCATGATTTTCCAACAGCGGGGCGACATGATTGACACTTTCCTCGATCGAGGAGCCGAGCTAAGACCAGATGTGCTCATCACTTGGTGTTCCGATCTTGATTTGCGGGTTCAGGGGCTACATGCTCTCGCATACATTTTACGACGATCTGAACCGTCGACTGCCCAACCTCGACATCCCGCCGTCCATGCTGCGCTTGCTGGTCAGACAGAAGGCTTAATCCTGCACAAGGCTATGCTGGTTTATTCTACTAATGCTCTCAATATCGACCTCGTCCTCGCACTTCTCTCAGTTGATATTCCAATCGACTCTGCAGGGTTTATGGGACTTGTCAAGATCCTCATACGCCATTCTCTGGTGGCAACCTGTACCTCTGAAAGCACTCGCGACAGTTACGTTCGGAGAAGGGGATTCGAGACTGTCCTTCAATTTCAAGTCGCCATCTGGAAACTTCTTGTGCATCTGGACCTTCAACGACGAGGCACAGAAGACGACACAGGGTTCTCCTATCTGCATTGGGCTTGCGTCTTGGTGTCCCCTGAGATCGTACAAGACTTGCTAGAAGCAGGTGCTGATGCATTTGCGGCATCGACAGAGGGGTATTATCCTGTAGAGGTGGTTGGGTGCTTTGACGCTGATGATAGAGCAATCATCTCAACTCTCGTTACCGAAGAGCTAAACGCAGCTCACCAGTCGAGCAGCGCCACACGGCGGGATGACAGGGAGATCTTTGAGAGTTCATTGGAGAACGCGTGCCTAGGACACTACGTGCTTCTCTTGAGACGAAACACTGTTGCGAGGCTGCTTATCGAGAGAATGGTGTGCAGATTGGCAAACAGGTTTTCCGACTTTGGCACATCCTCACCAGTGACTTTGGACGAGCTCCTACCGAACATGCTTATTCTCGACGACGTCTTCGAGGTGCTTACGTACGAGAAAGCTTGGCTGCAAGAAGTAATTCCTGAAAGTGGGAAACGCTACATTGGGTTGACTCATGATCGAGACGGGATTGTTCATTTTCTGGAGAGAATGCACGTGGAAGAAGTAAACAGCGAAGTATTAGATTGATTTTTCATCAGGATCATTGAAATTCTTCACTTTGAGTTCCTGCATATAATGACAAGGCTCTAAATGTAGGATGCTATCTTGTTCAACTCTCGCAAGATCCACAAGCGGCTGGTAACATTGTCCGGATCCCCATTTACCTGCATCGGAGAGAATTTTTCGAATACGGATGCGTCAAAGTGACGATTTAGAAGACCTGTGACGATGGCAGCGTACTTGGAACCCATCGCATACGGGAGCCGTTGCATCGCATGCAGACGGAGCAATTTTTCGACCTGCAACGGATCATTCAAAGAAGTCCGGTTGTCAAGTGTGTCAAGCCTTTGCCATAGTCCTACTTCAAGGAGTACGGCTCCTAAGGCTATAGGAAGTGAGAAGATGTACCAAGATAGTGGCTGGAGGAGAGAGACTTACAGTACAGATCGTGGACAGCATTCCACGTTTCCGTTGGCGGACCCCATCTGGCCGGCGGTCGATAAAGATTGTCAGTTGAACTGCCAAGGTCCGTATAAGAGGATTGTTCCGCCTCAGGCCGAGCGAGTTCAAATCCGACCAGTCGAATTTCTGAATGACTCAAGATTTGTTTAATTGAGCATCTTCCTACTTCTTGCCACGGGATGCGGCACTGAGACTTTAATGGAAATAGAGGAATATTAGAGCTCCTAAAGTTCTTGTGTACCCAGCCGAAACTGTGCAATGAAAACAAAGACTCGGTGATGGCCAAAGCGAGCTGGAATCTGTGTTCAAGCGCAGGTCGAGGCTCGAGAAGTTTAAGGCCATACAGCTGCTGGAGTGTGAGGGGACAAGGAAGGAGATGATCCGGAATCTCATATACCAATGTAGCGCATGGTTCCATGGGGTCATACGTGTACCCTAAGGCACGAAGGACTCTGAATGTAGGGTCTGTTGCCTTTTGAAGCAACGTTGCCAGCTGCTTCGCCCTTGCAAGTCGCCTTTCATCCTCAGCCGGGTCCCTGGCGGTGAATAACTTGCGCTCTATCAGGACATTCGTCTCCGTATTAGCTGTTCGCATGATGCCTAGAGAAACCCGATCACGGACGGGAAGCATTTGAATATCTCTCAGGGAAAGCTGCGGAGCGGGATCTGAGATGCTGGAAGGCTTGGAGAGTAAGATTCGCCTTATAGAGAGAGTAAGTCTCAGCTCTTCTGCTTGATCGTCAAGGTTTCCCAATGCATTTAGATGATCAGGCTCCTGGAATGCTGCCGAGGTTGAGAGGATGCCTTGGATGGTGAGCCGAAGAAGTCCAGTCCAGTGCTCAATGTCCTTGACCAGCTCGTCCAGATTCTTTTTATCTTTCGCTGACCAAACAATCTTCCTTGCCCACGATACGTTTCTTTGCATTCCCCGGATTCGGTCGTCGCCGTCAACCACTTGTGCATCGTTGGCCGGACTGGCGTGCGTAGATAACTCTTGGCGATGATAGTCAATTCCATAAGACTTTCCTATCTCGACGAATAGGAAAAAACATCGTTTAAGCTCTTGGAGAATTCCGTAAAGGTCCTGTTGGAGTGTGGGCTCTAGTTCTTGAAACAAAGAGGCAGGCAGCCAGTTGAAGCCCTTTTCGGTCAACAGAAGATCTTTGAACATCTTGATCTGCCTGCTCGCGACGGATATTCGCACACTGGGAGGATATTAAGCTGGTGAGCATAGATGAGTGGTTAGGTGCTGCTAATGGGAGGAAACCTACCGGAAGGCGTTCGCATCTGCGCCAAATTGATTCGAAGATTGACATAAATCACAGAGGAAAAGAGATGCTGATGTCAATGGTTGGACGACACCAATGACGCCAATGACGAGCCCAGCAATTTCTGCCATCTTGCCATCAACCGGAGGCGAGGGCAGAAAGCACTAAAGGTCGCTGTGAAGCTCGACTGGGTGAGTATCGGAACAGTCGAGGCCGGATCAAGTGTCAAGCATTATTATCCAAGCCAAATACAAGTAAAATTTTCAGCGGGGTGAATTTGCGCATCCTACCACTTAATAAGACGTACATCGGTGCCTACTGGTCTGCCTTGCAGAAAACCTGCAGTCAGCTGCCTGGGTGAGGCTGTGTCCAAATAGCGTGGCACGCATACTTTCAACTCCCTGCTCGACTGTGGCTTAGCCATGTTAGAATGCCTGCCTATCGCGGCGAGGTGGAAAGCAAAGCAAGTTATCACATTTAAGCCGTGACGAACGAGATTCTCACAGGATAAAGAGAAAAAGATCTTGCTCATCGGCATAGGTCGTAATACCAATAATGTTAGATGGATTATATATATATAGTTTACTCACATGATAATGTTTTAGGCGTTCGCTGTTTGTGATGAGCTCGAAGCTCTGAATCAACTTGGTGATAGAGATCGTTAGAGTCAAACTTGACCAACAGGCTAAGATTCAAGCCTCTGATTTGCGGGGGATTATACTCGGAAAGGACAAGCACCGAGACTCTAACTACGTTCTCCTTATCACGCTTTCTGGGGAACACTCAGAGGGGAAGGGGGTTTATGTCTGACCAGATGTGGCCTGGCTCCTTGAGCACAACATAATACCAGATGCAGAAAAAGTTGAGATTTACTAGCTCAGTCAATCGACCGAGAATCTACACATCCAAAATACCTTTCAGTCAGTGAAATCAAACCCCGAGCCTATGATTCATTGACCCGTGTACTGCTACACCAACCAGCTAGTACCATCTTGACACCCCTCCAAGCTCAAGAAAGGTCCATCTCGAGCTTCGCATTGAGAAGTCGGTTGTCGGTAACAGCTGACTCTGTCCCGGTACAGTCGTCCTTCAATACTTTGAGCCCGACCAGACTGGCACCGGAACGCCGCATCGTCTTATTCAGATCGTGGTCTCTCTCGGTCACCTTGGCATGGACAATTCCTGCCACAACCACAATACGGATTTGTCGATGGATTTTTCGGGTCTGTTCAATGTACTCCATCATCCTCTATCCGTTGTTGATGGTCGAGGCAACCAGGATGACCATTCTTTGATGCTGCAAATGGTGATTGATATCAGGCACCGATGCACCAACAATAATATTCGCACCGGGGAATGTTTCGTTGACACCACTAGCCATAAGCTCGCCACTACTTGTGATAGCCACGATCAAAGTCCACTGTTCATCCCACAGCTAGTAGCGGCTCGGCTGCTAGCCCTGCTCGCCTGTCACGGAATGATCCTTGAGGCCAACCAACTCAGACACATGCTCAAGAGCCAGATACGCCCCGACAGATTTATACGATTCTATCGGCATGGGGTCGACAGTGGAGGAATTGCGTATCGAAAACAGTAGCAACGTTGCCGCCCCCTTCTCGGTAGCATCGATCATCTCGAATCGACGACGCAGAACTGACTTTACAAAGTCCAGGTCGCCGAGGCGCCCCACTGGTATCATAGTCTTGTTAGTGTAGCAAGACGCAACGTCTTCCATGGCTGAGATGAACTTGGTACTGGAATTTCCGTCCTCCTCATTCCCAACCAGGATGACAGCCTCATTGGCTTCTTTGAGCATCATGAAGTCCATAGGGCCTTGTCCAAACGCCCAGACATACAAATGGCAAAACTCACGAAGGTGATGAACGATTTCGCCTTTGCTGATTGGGGAAATGACGAAAATGGCAGAGGTTTCCTCTCCCAGGACGCTCACTGTGTCAGAAAGACCCTGTCTTTCCAAGACCTTTTCCCGCACAAGTGCCGGCCCCTCGGTATCAACCACAGCCAAGATGTGAGGGTGCTCCCCAGCTGCCCGAAGGAGCGAGACAACCTCCGGATTCACCTCAACTAGATGAGGCCACGGCTTCGCACAGAGCATCGTACTCGTATTCATCTGCTACCTCCAACAACAGCAGGGCTGTTTGAACAAGTGCTGTATGCGAATAACCCAAAGAACCATTGAGGAGTTCCTTCAGCGCATAGGTACTCGTATTCTGGGGAAGGATCCTGTCAATAGCCTTCCAGAATGATGAGCCCATGTCTGACGACGTAAAGGCGTTGGCGGCATCAAAAACCAGAGCAGTCTCCAACTGGTCATGTCCATAATCATAATGTATATCATCCACTCGCTCAATGATAAGATAGTCTTGGGCCTCCTGAGTTAGGGTGTCCTGAAAATACAAGAGCACGGCCTCAGCGCTTGTACACAGGGATGCTGGGTCCGTGGGAATGTGGAATATGATACCAGACTGGAAGCAGACATGGCGCAGGCCAATGATCTCGGCTTCCTGCCACTTCCGCAAATATTCGACAGAAGCCACAGATCGGTCTTTGTTCTAGTCTCGCGAATTACGCTGAAAAATGCATTCGGCTGGCGTCCCTAGGTAGATGACGTGGGTGAAGACGTGAAGATCGTTCACAGAGTAAAGTGGCTGGCCGATGGCCTGTTCCTCGGGCCAAAACATAAAGTGCCCCGTGACAATGGCCATTTTATCTTTTTCAAGAGCGTCCTTCTTGATTCTTTCGATGGCTCGTCCTCGCCAAACTGATTTTCGCAGTTCTCCTAGAGCTTGGGATGCTTCGATACCACCCGGGACGAGGCTGTCGATCACTTCGGAGCCTTCGTAAAAGACACAATACCCGGACACGAAGCTTTCCTTCAGATGGTTCATCAAGAAAGACTTTCCTGAGCCGGGTACACCGTAGAGTCTGATAACCGTCGGTTTCTCGCTCTCTTGGGTCCCCTGGCCCCGGTCAGTGGCTTCTAGAAGAACTGGGAGTTCAAAGATGCCCAAGCGAATACCTCCTTGGGATTTCTCCTATCATACTAATTCTTCCTCAAGCAGATACTCAAATTCTAATCTGCCATCCAACGGGTGTCTTCGGAAACTGACCGGTGTTTGGCGTGCTCGTGCTGAGATAAGTCTCCCTCCCCACGGGAACGAGCATATTTCTTCCCTATCTACATACATCCATCGTAATTCTAGCGTGTTCCCGACCAAAAGGGACGGAACAGCGTTTGCAAAATGTCGATGTTTCAGGGGGCTGCTAGTGAGTGGCTGAGGAAAACCGTTTGGCTCGAAATTGACGGGATCAATATGCGGCTAGCCTAACGCATCCCCAATCAACCCAAAAAAAACCATTTCCAGTGTTTCATGTATAAAAAATGGGGCCAGAATATCGGATCCGGGGAAAAACTCGAGCAAACGCGGCCTTGGCTATTAGCGACCTCGTCAAGCTTGTGGTCCTTGGCGGGATCAGCCACTTCACATATGAAACCTGGACAAGGGATGAGTTAGAATTAACAATATTTCCAATCCTAAACAATATCAGCCAAGAGGCACACGAGGCAACCATCAATTAAGCGAGCGGTTGTTCGCTTTCCAACCAATCACATGGACGTAGTCATTGTCGCAACTGATAACAACGCATAGAGGCGAAGCAACTGCGTCTCGGCTGCGGTACTTTTAGCCCTCCTGTGTCCCTCGGTTAAATCCTGCATGGCCAGGTGCTGTGGGAAAGGCATAGCCTCATCCTGATACACAGGATACAAGAACAGGTACTTTATACATGATCCGTTCGTTAAGTTTAGCGGTGATCTGTGTAGTTAGAATCGTACAAGGTTGCTTCACTTTGTAATAATAAATGAAAAGGAGACACGGGTTTCGCCAACGGGCATGGTTGGTGGCAGAGGCTTGTGCCATTCAGGAAGGTCTCCCTCTTGTCCTCTTGGCTGCAGAACGAGATTTAGCTGCCAAGTACCCTTCGCCGGCAAGCAAGTCGAAATTCACTAACAAAGATCGAATAAACCCATGATTACCCCAATAGCCACCAGCAGAGAAGATGGGTTCCGAGGCTGGATTGACTGCGACTGTAGGGTATTTACAGCGCTGGGAGAGAAATCAGAAGAAGATTGTAAAACAAGACATGAAAGACATTTCAGATCGGATTAGACGACGAATAATTGCAGAATACTTAAGAAAGTATTACCATTACATAGAAATATCCCTAAAAGTCGAGATTTTAACTTGATCTTGAGATCGTGTTGCTGTTAATGTTCAGATTGAATGGTGGAGCTGAGATCCATCTTTCAAGATGTTGTTAGATTTTGATCGTCATTGGTTCGATAAGCTAATATCGAGATAAGATAAACGATAAGCCTGGATCAAAGCTCAAACCCAAAGTCCGAAGGACACGGGATATCTCCACCCTCCTTTCATCCCTTTCATCCCCACAGGGCTGCAAGTTCTTAATATGGATCTCGTATTAACCCAACACAATGGAGTCCTCGGCTGAGCTTCCTGAAGCTGAGATTGGGCCGCGCAGGATCTGACCGCTTTAACCCTGCCAAGAGGGGTAAATAAGCAAGGATGGAGCTCCAACGTGTCCACCACCTGGGCTAATTTCTTCAGACGATGTAACCCCAGCCTCGAATCTGGGGCGCAGCCTCTCCCACGCTTGTTCTTCGACGAGGAAGCTCATCAACGTGGTCACCATTGATTGAGATTCTTTCTTCGCACGAGAGCCTGATTTTTCAGCTCCTCTCAAGAAGCGCCAGCCTGACTGCACTCCTTTCCCCATGCAGGACCCCTGAGCCCAACAAGCATGGTCCCTGCTGTAAGCGCATCTCCACATGGTCTATCAACACCAAAAGTTCACATCACTGCCACTTTTGGCCCCCATCTCGTGCACTCGAGCCCTGCCTTGATTGGAGCTAGTTTCAATCTGCAGATTGCAGCGGACGATGGTGCCTAAAATTGGCTGACCCCCCCACTGCTTGTCATCATGGTCCGACCATTTCTTTCTTGCCAAAAAACAATGACAAGATCGACGGCTCCCTAACCAAACACACACACCTCTCGACCTCGATTTCCTCGCGATAGCGTCATTTTTCTGCCTTAAGCCATGGTGTCCGCACGAACGAACCTCGGTCCTTTGACGACCACGTTCACATACCCAGCCAAATGCAGTGCGCCAGCCCTTGCTTGCACCGACTGCGATGAGGGATGGCAGGCCCAGTCGTGCGGATCGCGCAACATGGTGAATTCACAGCGTCTTCAGGATGATACCGACTGTTGGCCGCCGAGAGAGATGTTGAGGACGGCTCCATTCGCTCTCAACGGATGGGGTTACTACTCCCCTGGCCTCGAGTGCCCCGACGGCTACGAGCCTGCCTGCAGTACGACCGGATCAGTGACGGGCGATTTCGACTTCCAATTCTCCGTTCTTGACCACGAGACTGTCATCGGTTGCTGTCCGAGGTGAGTCCAATAGAAGCCCATCGTACTGAATAGAAGCTGACGCTATGTAGTGGCTACACTTGCGCCCAACCCGGCGGACCGCAGACGTGCATCAGTGTCGTATCCAGAGGTTCCATGCAATTCGTGTCGTGTTCCGAGGGCTCCTCGATTCTCAACTGGCTCACACTACCCGAGACCTTCACAAAGACGAACAGCGACGAAGACGAGAGCGTGTCGACCCTGGAACGCGTCACAATCAGGGCTCCCATGTTCCAGCTCAACCACCAATCCTCGGACCTTCCTTCCTCGACAGGTACATCAAGCGAGACCACAGGCAGTACACGCGAGACGATGACTTCGAATACATCCGAGGCCGATACCGAGCCATCGTCAGGTCTATCGACGGGAGCCCAGGCAGGTATCGGCGTGGGCGTAGGTGTCGCCGGCCTGTTTCTCATTGGAGTCGGTCTGTACTTTTGGCGAAGGAAGCGCAACACGAGGGCACCTGTCCCCACAGAGGAGTCAAAGTCAGAGTCACCAGGCAACTACATCTCCGAGATAGGCGGCGGCACACCGAAGTACCCTCCAGCGGAACTCGAGGCGGCGGCTACTCCTGAGCTAGAGGGATCACACACGCCGTCTCACACGGTGAGGAGCTAGTGGGTGATGTCGGGAGGTGTGTGTTTTTAACTTCATTTGCGGGCGCAGAGGGTCATGGATACCTTGGGTAGCGTGTCGAGGGGCATTTAACTTGTGTCTAATTTGATAACTATTTTTGTATAAGATAGAATAAAACGACAGGGAATGTATTATGACAATAGTCATACTTGAGCCTATCTCTAGAGAAGGATAAAATAACGTCATTATACCGGTGTCTTGTTTTCCCCTTGATCTGACGGCCATTCAATCTGATTAATATATAACATATGTCTCATTGTCATGTGCTGATCAGTTTCAGTTATCAACATTGGATATCAAGTATTGTACAAGAGGGGATGTGTGCTTGTTCAAAGAGTGTGTTGTTGAGCCATCACCTCATCTTCAAGGCAATGTCGAGACCCAATGGCTTCCTCAGAAATCCCTCCCTGGTCTCCATAATCTCCTGCTTCAGTTCAACATTATATCTCCTCGCCCACGTCGCCGCGATCAACTTCATCTCCATCTCGGCCACATTCCTCCCAACACACGCCCTAGGTCCATGACTGAAAGGGATAAAGGCATTCTTCTGACGGGGAGTAACATTCTCCCACCTCTCTGGCTTGAAATCATCGGCATCAGGACCCCAAATCTCCTTGGAGTGATGGATTGAATATGTAGGGACGCTGAGAACGCTGCCCGCCGGGAAAAAGTGTCCGCAGATGGTGACACCGGGGGAGCCTTCGGGGACCTGACGCGGGAGACCAATTCCTGATGTGGAATGGTATCGGAGAGTTTCGTTGATGACGCAGTTGAGGTAGGGAAGGTCACGGACCATGTCGAACGTTGGAACTGAGACGTGAGAAGGAATAGAAGCATCAAGTTCAGCCTGGAGCTTCTCTAGAACACCAGGAGTTCGGGTAACATGGTACAACAGCGCACACGACGAGTTGGAGGTAGTGTCACTGCCGGCGATGAGCTGCGTCAGAGCCTCAGCAGTAAGTTCCTCACGACCCAACGGCTCGCCCTTTTCATCCCTCCCCTCCATGAGACGCGCGAGAAGGTCCTTTCGTTCGACGGGCGGCGGGTTATCGAGTCTTGCCTTGACGCGTGCGATGGCGATGCCTGCGAGGTTCTGAACGGCGTTGAGACCGTTACTGAAGAAAGGGTCCGGAAGCCATTTGGCGTACGGCTTGAGTTGGGGGAAGCAACCGAGTGTAGCGCTCACTTCGCCTCTTCGGTTGAGGATTTCAATCGCTGATGCATAGATTGGAGGGGATTCAGGTGTGGCTCTGACTTCTGCTACGTCGGCGCCGTTGGCAAGCATACCAAACGGAGCGCCAAAAGCGAGGTCGCCAATGACATCGAAGGCCAGGTAGTTGAACCAGGGAAGACAGTCGATCAATGCTTCGTTTTTCGTGCCTGATGCGATGAGCTTGTCGAGCTGTTGAACGAAAAGCTCAAGATTGGAGTGGATGTACGGCTCAAATTGGCTGATGGATTTGGTTGAAAAAGTGTGAGAGATGAGTTTGCGCTTGCGGGTGTGTTCGGCGCGATCTCGAGTGTTGAAGAGTCCTCGACGGATAGACACAAAGGCGTCGTAAAACTCGCTGTCACCTGTCAGCCGTGGCAAGAGATCAGTACTTGATCTTATCGACTTACGACTTTAGGAAGCCATTTCCGTGGCCGTAGATGATGGGGATGGCCTCATCATCAGCTATCGACACGTGGTTTGGCTGAATCCGAACAACAGGACCCATCTTCTTATGAATCTTATCCATAACGTCATACCTCTCACCCCGTCGACACACATACAGAAGCCAAAGATTTGAAAACTGAGCGGGGAAGGGCGCCGGGATGCCTCTGAGGTAGCCATACGTGACAAAGTACGTGTAGAGGTACGTGCCGACGAGAACGGCTACCCCGATGGGCAACGTCCACCAGGATAGGAGGAGGTCGACGATGGCCATGGTGAGGGTTTGTTTTGGCAAGTGAGGGGATCTCACCGAGGATGGGAGGTGAGATATATAAGCTTCACGGGATGTGGGAGAGCTGTTCCTCTTTCGCCGCGAGTCGATTCGTGGTGGAGAGGGGATCTGATGAGGTTTTCCTCAATGGAACAGGTATTGAAAGACCAATTGGAGATGACCTAATGGTCAATGAATGCTCTTCTCACAAATGAACCCTCCAATTGATCTTGAAGAAAAGATCACAAAGTGTAGAATTTTCCGCCAGGCGCGCTAGATGGATATACCCGAAGACCCCCCTCTCCTCCGCTTGCCCCGCAGTTCGGGGATTGAAGATGGTCCGTAGAGAAGGTAAGCAAGCCATCTCGATATGATCCTTCACGTGCTTGAAATGGAAAGAAACAGTGAAAGTCAATCTTTCAAGGTGCTAATCTGACGAATCACATCCTTCGATTAGCTTCCCCAGACTGCTGGAGAGGTTGCTGTGGTTGTGGAGGGAAGAGTTTGCGGGGAAACGAGACTCGGGATTTGAAATCGGCAAAGGATGAGTGGAATGCCGGGTTAGTTAGTGTCTTGTTGCCGGTCGGCGAGGATGCCGAGGAGGAGGTTGAGTCTGTTGGTGTCTAATAATGGGCTATTGGTATTTTAAAACTTAATGATGCTATTTCTGGGGACGTTTTGAAGAGCCTGATTCTGAAATGTGACGTTGGCTGGGCGAAGGGACAGTTGAAACCGTGGCGGTCCCTGATGGCCTCCAGACGCGCAACCGGGGTGATGAATAAACGAGACGACAAAACATCAAAAGAGTTACATAACTACTTATAAAAATACTAATTAATTATGTAAAATACTATAGATATCTTAATAATTTAGAGCATTTTTTTTTATATATTTTAATGATATTTTATTAATTACCTTCACATGAGAATATCCTGATAACCTAACCGCCGAGGTTCGTCATCCAGGTGACGCGCTGCAAAGGGGGGGGCCTCACTGCCTCAGCCACCCAACTGGGCGCGGAATCAGCTTCAGCCGACTCAATGTCACCTCTCGGTAACCGGCTAAAGCCTGCCAGATTCAATGCATTGACTCAGTTTAGACTGCCAAGTTCCAGATGTTGGCACCAGACGAACCGAACGCTGAGACGTGGGACGGCCGTGCCAGGGGTCAAAGTGTCTGATCTGCCGTCTCACCAGCGCCGCCTCGAGCGACTCCCGGTTTCGCCTTACAAGTGGGATCTAACAGTTTGCATCTTGACCGTATTTTTAGACTCCACATATCTTCTTGTTATTCTGCACTCTTCTTTCTCTTCTTTTTCTTCTTTTCTTTTTGGATCTCAATCCTTGATGGATGTCCTTCTTTTCTTCTAATCCTTGACGGATGAGCTGGCCTTTTTTTTCATGATCGACTATCTTTAACGACCTATTAATTTTCTTACCTGTGTGATTGATTCACCTTTTCCTTCATTGGCTGGCCATCAAAAAAACGAATTGAACGACAATTTTTCCCGTCCTCAGTTGATCCATCGATCGGTTTCCTTTTCTCGAATATCATCACACGATACACATCTACAAGATGGAGAGCATAGCACTTTACGATCAAGTCTCGAAAATCATTTCGGCAGTCGAATCGACGACACTCTTTACATCCATCACACCTAAACTGGTGCCGCAAACTGAGGCTGCGACTGGGGTTTTGGCAAGGCCGACTGTCACGGTCACTTCGGAGAGCACATCCGAGGACGCCGAGTATCACAATGGGTCTGGTATCAAGTTTATCGGGGCTGTCGAGATTGCCATTGCATTTGGCATTTTGGGTATGTCATCTTCTCTCCATATCTGGAAAATATATCAGTCTAACAAAGAGTACAGTCGCCTTGACCATCCTAGTCGCAAGCATCATCCTCTGCACAAGACACAGAAAAGCGAAAAAGACCCGAGCAGCACAGCGCCAAATGCCCAAGATGATGGACGAGAAGCTGCAAGAAGTAGAAGGACACGCTCCACCTACGGCAGCGAGGTTGCCAGAGGCGATATGGCCGCGGATGGGGGACAAGAATCAAAAGGTGCACGACTACTGGCATAACGAGTCGTCTCATCAAGCACAGGGACAGTGGAATCAGACGCCGCAGGCCGGCATGCAGACTGGTCCGCCTAGATATAGATAGATCTTTTTTTAATGAATAAAATAGGTCTTAAGAGTGGTTTGCGTCATGTGAGATTTTGATTTGGACGGGTGTTTGATCTTGATGGTCCACAAAGCATTTGCAGAGTTTATTTGACTGACATTGACTCTTGCGTTGAAAGGCATTGAGTATGATGGCTTGATTGTGTTGAATCGTATTTCTCTTTCCGGGTTGCTTTGATATACCTTTCGGTATGCAATCAGTTTGAATGAATTACTCAAATGGGAATTTTACACTGTTTGTCTAACATGGTACAAACCCCCAAGAAGTAGTACAGCAGATTGGGGAATTTTCCTTTTCAATGTCAAGAAATGTTACGGACTAAGCCGAGATTTCATTGTCACGGTAGCATTCGATTAAGGCATTGATATTAACGGAGATCTGAGTTGAGACGAGATGTGTAAGATATTATCCCGCAATGTTACACTTTCGGCCCCATAACCCTTTTGGCATGAAAAGCTGGATGACTCCTTCGCTAATCGAATCTGGTATCCGATCGAGATATTAAAATATGTGATCTATTCTTTAATATTGAAAACTTTAAAAATTCGTAACGACTATTATTCAAGTCCTTCGTGACCTCCCCGGGTCACTCGACGTGCTCACCACCCTACAC
>JABCKD010000309.1:0-102727 GCA_013186415.1 Fusarium sp. NRRL 66088
TCTTTTATCATTGGGGGGGAAGGGAGGGATATGTAACTTAATTCATCACCAACAGGGAGAGGGAAGCTGTAATCGGAAGAAGAGAAGGGGAGAACAAAAGTGTTGGAATCTTTTTTTAAGGGAATTGTATGTTTGGACGAGCATTGCAGAAGGAGAAACGGAGATAGCCCTGGCATTTGATACATGTGGATGTGGATGGAAAGGGTAACATGCATGGAGGAAGGCATAGGCAGGCAGGCAGGCAGGCAGGCAGGCATGTTGACTATTTGGAGTTGGCGGTTCACACACACAAGTTGGATGCTGCTGTTGTTGCTGTTAGTTACTGTTGTTGAACTGAAGGTAGACAGACTCATGTCTACGTAGATAACAGAGAGAGGCATTATCTGATGACGAGGTTGATATAGGTGTTTTGTGTCCTTAATGTCTGTCTAATCGTACATACTCTCTTCAACCAACTATACACATTGCTATACACCATATTCCATTTAACTCTCCTCCCTCACAAACCACTTCCACCCTTCACCCATACCTTTCCCTCCCCTCCCATCAAACTCCTCAAGAAAAGCCGACACAGCTTCAAAAGGAACCCCCCTCCTCATACCAGTATCTTCATCCCAACTAGAGTGAAGTCCCACCAAAGCCCCCGTCCTCCTGTCAAACAATCCTGCGCCACTATGACCCCAGTACGTCCAACACGAGTGCTTCAAAGCACCCATGTCACTGTTATCCTGCGGATCCTGACCCTTTGCTAGACCGTGGAACTTGCCCTCACTTAGGACCAATGTGTCGTACTCTGTCGGCACACCGCGTCGCTCCGCCTCGAGATCTTCAGAACCTGGGTGACCCACACAGATGAGCTTGGTATTATGTGCCTTTGGAGGTACCGCTGCGAGATGAACGTGGGGAAAGGGTCTATGGGGAAGTTCGGCTTCTGTGATCATGAGAAGGGCGAGATCTCGTGTTGGATCCCAAGCCATGACGCGAGCTGATACTATCCCACCTTTAGAGGAGAGGAGCATGTGCGTGGGATTCTGTGTAAGTTCAGAAGCAGACTCGGCGACGCAGTGTGAACATGTAAGAAGAACACCGTCTGGTGATATGCACACGGCGGTTCCGGCTTGTTCTTGTGCAAAGATGAAGGTTGCGTCCACGGGGTTGAGAGGGTAGGTTGCTGGGAGAGAAACGGTGTTGGAGGAGAGCCAGGTGCGTTTGACCTCTACGGGATCACGCTGGTTGCGTAGAACACGGGTAGAGTGTGTGAGAACTGAAGAGAGCCACTCAATAGGTGGCTTATCAGAGGAAGTGTCTGGTACATGTTCCGAGTTTGTTGTGGTTGGTGGTGTAAGTTGCTGACGACGAGTTGAACTCCTCGTCTGGCGAGTAGAACTCGTTTTCATTTCAACGTCTTGAGTCATTGTGAGGAGTAAAGAGGAGTTGAGATACTAATGAGAGTGTAATTTGAGGTGAGAAAGGCGTTGAGAGTAAGACGACTTATATGAGTCTGGCTTAACCCTGCAAGTTTAGAACGCTAGGGGTCCACCCTGGAGTTCAAGCCCTGGCGGCTGCCTAAAAGGTGTCAGGCAGAACATGGGATTTGTAGAGGATATGGGAATTTGATCATGCTAGATTTATCTTTTGTGTTGATATTCGAATACATCTAATACATGGGTTGGTAGGCATCATGGTGCGTGATCTAACTACACCGCAAAATAACCATGGATCCCAACAGGCTGACGGTCATCTTAAACATCATCACGAGCAATGGCTGGGAAATTGAAACCTTGTTAACAATTACAGCAAATACATTTGGATAATAGAAAAGGGCAAGAAGTGTCTATCACCCCCTAGGTATCTCTTACAACATTCCGATAGCCACTCGGATATTACATCTTCACATCAGCTCAAGCCTCTGTCTTAGCCTGCTTCTCCTTCCACTCATCCACCAAAGTCCGATAGTCCTCTGGTCCATACGGATCTGTTGCCTCTGCCGCCATGCCATTCTTTCGGTAGATGGGGAGTCCCATATCACCCAGCAACAGGTCGAGGTACGGCACTGCGTCAAACACAAAGTCCGGGAACTTGTGTCCGTAACCAGCCGGATATCGCCACTTGCAGAATCGACTGTGTAGCACTGCCTCGTGCTGGAATTTGGTGAGAGCGTCAGGCGTCGGCTCACGAGGCAGTGATGGGATCTTGTCGTCAAAGTAGGCGTTGATCCAGAGGGACTGCGCGTGCGCAATCATGGACACGGTAAAGTTCATCAAGATACCGGTAAAGGCGACGTCTCTTGTGGCGAGGAAGCGGGATGACGGAGGTGCGATGAAGTGGTAGAGTGTGTACGGTGTCAGAGATGTCTCAGGGGTAATGGCATCGTTGCTAGAGACGCCCTTGTTCTTCAGTAGCGGTTCGTATTTGGCGTTTTGCACGGGCTGATCCTTGAGACGGGGGAACTGCTCCATGATCTCCTTGTCAATCTGGTCTACGAGCGACTTGGGAGGGAATGACTCGGAGGATGGAGTGTGAGGGATGCCGAGTTCCTCTGATATGCCCTCAGGGAGGAACTTGATAGGCGGAACGTGCTTCCAACCTGTCGAGCAGCACAAGACATCTGACTGCAGCGCTGTACCGTCCGACAGATGCACTGTCTGCTCTGATAGGCTGGTAATGTCGGCAATATGCACCTTGACCTTGCCGTCCTTGACCAGCTCAAAGAAGGGAGTGTCGTAGTTGAGGATGGACAAGCTCGACGCCACAAACATGGCCTGACTCCAGGGCTTGAGCTTGGCTGTCTCCGGGTGAGCGTCGTACTGGTTTAGCGTCATGACGTCGCCCGCCAGGATGTCCCAGAACTTGTTGACGATGCCGCGTCCAACATAACTGCCGTGGTAGAAGTTGCGAGTCTTGGTATAGCCGTCTGCGGCGCCCCAACTGCATGGGCTGAACCACGTCAGCATGCGAGTGTGGGCGAGCTTCTCGAGCCACTTCTTGAGAGGCGTCACATATGGAGGAGCCATCCAGATGGGACCATGACCAGATTCTAAAACCCGTTAGTTGTTGTACCGAGATTAACTTGGTGTTGCCAATACTTACCGCGGATGACCCAGTTCACCTCAACCCCCTTGGTGGCATATTGATACACGAGATCCCATGCTGTCTTTGTACCACCAAACACCGTCACAGACTTGGCAGTTTGGAGAGTATCCGCATGATTGACAAAGTCCTTGCCGTGGAAGATGGGAGCGCCAAATTGCTCTTGACCCTCAAAATGTGGCAGGAAAGCCTGTGAGGTGAGACCCGAGGCGACAACCAGCTTCTTGGCAAACAACTGAAGGTCTTGACCAGCCTTGACATCTCGCACTGTCAAGACCCAGCCGCCATTCTCCTGATGCTCAGCAGACTCGACCTTGTGCTCGAACCGGATCTTGTCAAAGATGTCAAAGTTCTGGGCGTACTTGGTGAGATACTCATGGATCACATTGCCAGGGATGTGCTGGCCTGGCAGAACTCCAAACGTTTCCGAGTCCATGGGAAAGTCAGGATACTCATAGGTTCCGAGCATGTTGTTGCTCTTGAGACCGGGATAGAGACGCTGCTTCGACCAAGTACCACCGATTGAGGCATTTGAGTCGAGGACTGCCAGTGATTCCTCAGGATGCAGCTGATGGCGAGTCTTGGCCGAGGCCAAACCGGCCCAGCCTGGAGATGAATTAGCTGACGGTTCATAATCTGACTTGGTGTTGATAGTTTTTGTAGTGCTTACCGGCGCCTATCACAACAAAATCAAGAGTCTCCATTGTTGATAGCTTGGGTCAAGTCAAAGTCCTTCGAAGAGGTGAGTGAAAGAACTCAGGGTCACATCAGCCCCGAAGCAAGGACCAGATCAATCTTTAAAAATAAAAAGCGAGGGGGAAAGAGAGACCCCCTAACCATTAGCTCCTCCCATAGCACACAGCGTTATGCATGCCCTGCTCTGAATACGTGGGCGGGCTTCCAGCAGCATTCTCCCGTCCTCCGATACCACGACAGAGTGCGACACCCCAGAACGCCAGAGCTGGATATTGCCAAGCATGTTTCTCCAGTCGGGAACGATAGCCCGGACGAGACAGGGGTTCCAAACACTCCGGCGGGCGGAACCCGAGCAACCGTCCCCGGTAGCGTCTTTTAAGACGGAGCCCTCAACTCGCCGTTGACACTACCGTTAGTTTGTCGGACCCCCTGGCTAACGCGCTGAGGCTGAATAAACTGGATCAAGCGAGGGATGATGCGATACCTATTTGAGTGTACCTTGCGGCCAGTTGGGTTCTTATCAAACATCTGGATGTGGGATTAGACCATTTTCAGAGTCCACATGAGAGCTGTTTGGGACCTAGAAATGATGAGAATATCGCAACTCCACCCGCGGTAGGAATCCCGCGACGGCACTGACGGGTCCTGCAAGGGTAGAATGGAGTAATTGTCTATGGTGTTTTGGCGAGGCCCCGCAGACGGCGCCGTTTGTGTTGCACTGCGTGACGATCCTGATGCTTGGTCTGTCACCAATGGCAAGGAATCGCAGACATATAGGAGAGACCTTGGCAGGGCAATGTCTCTAAAAAGGACGCAACTGACACAATCTCATCCTTGCAATGTATCAGTGTATGCAATGCCAAAGCTTGTTTGCTCTTGTTGATAAAAGCCACTCTCGCTTCTGACAGCACCTTGACCCTGAACCCTGAGCCATGCATGTCAAGTCTTGGACATGACGTGGACTCGAGTTCAACTCAAATCTAGCATCAACTGAAGTTGAACACGAGTAACGCGTCGGGATCTTCTCGCGCTAAAAGTCATTGGTAAGGTTATTGTCAGACGCCGTCTCTTCTTAGACCGTCCCTTCTTTTAGACCTGACCTCGAAACGGTTCAACGTCGGCTGCGTAAGCATTGGTTCGTAAGGGGGAGTCTGATATGTGACAACGTCAAGGTCTAGCCACGGTCAGCCAGCATCTAACAGGTCAACTTTTCGCACTCTCCTTTCTCCCGTGATAGGAGGACCCAAAGGTGGGTTGGAATGTTTGCTCAGAGGCGCTTCAGCCACTTCTAGACCTCGCTCACCTGCAGCTTGCAGTATGCAGCCACCTCCAGGCCCAATGTGACGCTGGAACGGACGGCTATCAGGGCGGCCCTTCCATCCCCACATGAGACCAGCGCTTACCATGCTGAGGCCTGTGCTGTCGGTAGTCCTGATAGCCCGAGGCTCCATGCCTTTTCACCTGTCGAGGAAACGCCTAGCCAGGAACCGGTGACCCTGGCTCAAGCCTCGACAATCAAATGCGACCTCGAAGGGAGATAGCCGGTCCTTGATCCTGACAAATCGAGCGCCAACAAGACGAATGAGGAATACCACGAGGACTCGATATCCCCGTTAGTGATGACAAGTCTCGATTCATCGCCACTATCCATGCTGGCTGAAGCCCCTCGGGTTTCCATCCACTCGGGTTTTTGGCTCCTGACGTTAGTCTTCTGCGAGAAGCAAGCCAGTCGTCGTTAGGCTGGTATCTAGAACCCTAGTCAGGCACATGCTCTGCATGGAAGAGTGCGCTCTGATTCCGCACCTTTCTCAGGAACCCCTGCAATACTCCTGGATGGTGGTCATTGATCTTCATGCTGATCTGTGATCAGTCACTTGGTTCGTCAATGGTTATGAAAAACTTTGTTCAAAAAGGGGCGTAACGGCCCGGGGCGTTAGCGGATCGGCGTCATGGTGCGGCTCAGATCATGGAAAGAGAGGGAAAATTGAGGAGAGGCTCCGGTGAGACACAAATGACCGAGGACGGAGGATATTTCCGTCTAAGGTGCAGTCATTCAACTGAGAGGCCACTGGTGAGAACTAGTATCACTCCCCCAAACATCTTGGGGACCGCTAGTCAGTCAGGGCTATCCTGGCGGGCCACGTCCTCCTCATGGCTCCAGGCCCTTGGCGGCATCGCTCTGAAGGTTTCGCTCTCGCTCTAGATGAGCTAGAATAGGAGCTAGAATTAGGGATGAATTGATCAGCTCGTGGCCCTGAAACGGATGGCCGGCACACTCCACAACTCACTCATCTCAGAACAGGGACATCTACCGAACCGGGCAGATGGCCGTCCCATCCCTTCCAAGAACCCTCCCCAAAGCAGTCATGGCTGTCAGGGAGTAACATCGGAGTGTTTTGGCGTGAAATATCCAAGGATATCGCACCGACGCTAAGTTGAGTTCCTGACTTGTGGAGTTTCGGCTGGCAAACTTGCAGCTGCTTATCCACGAACCTGGATATTGCCAAGCATTTCTCTTCTTTAAGCAGCCTTTCCCTTCCCCCATGTTGACAGGCTGCTCCGTTCCTTCTTGTTCCGCTCTGAGTGTGACTCTGCCATTCGTTTCTTGAAGATGGATAGCTTCACGACTGAGGCGTTCACCCTGTTGGGTATTGGCTTGGGCTTCATCATCCTTCGGACGTATGCTCGAGTCTCTGCTGTGGGATTTCGGAGACTAGAGGCAGATGACTATCTCATGGTGGTGGCCGCGGTACGGGACCCTGTCTTGCTTCCCAATGTCTCACTGTTGTCTAACATGGTCGGCACTAGATCGCATACTCGATAGAAACGGCACTCGCATACTCGGTTGGGGCATTCTGGCATGGATTAGCCAACAATGGCATGACGGATGAACAAAGAAAAGCCCTTGATCCGGCAAGCGAAGAGTATAGGTTGCGAGTCAACGGGTCCAAGACACAGATTGCAGGATGGTCAACTTACACATTTCTGCTCTGGGTCCTTAAAGCAGCCATGTGCAGTTTCTATCTGCGACTCACCGAGGGTCTGGACAACTATCGGCCGAGGATCTTTATCGGCTTCGGGCTCATCTTTGTGACCTGGGTCACAGTCCTGTTGTCCATTCTGCTAGGATGTCAGCCCTTCCATAAGAACTGGCAGATTTACCCTGATCCTGGGAGTACGTGTCGCCTTTGCTCTGGGAAATTCAGTTCACTGACCGTTATTAGATTACTGCCAGCCGGCGATTTCCAACATCGACATCTTCGTGACGGTTACACTAAATGCGGCGACCGACTTATACCTGTTGTCGATTCCAGTGCCGATGCTCTGGTCAGCGCGGCTTCCAATGCCGAAGAAGCTTGGACTGATTACACTCTTTTCTGGCGGCATCTTTGTTACCGCAGCTGGAATTCTGCGATGTGTTTTGATCGTGACGGTATGAATGGCCTTGTCGTTTGGGCTTCTTGAACGTCGCTAACTGGTAACTCAGAACCCATTGACGGGCGCTCAACAGGCTGGTTCCTGGGCTGTCCGAGAAACCTTCGTGGCAGTAGTGACAACGAACCTGCCCATGATTTTCCCATTCATTAGACGTCAACTGTCGCCAATCCTTGGATCATACATGTCGCAGCTATCCAAGGGCTTCTCTGGCAAATACGGATCTTCGAAGCGGCCGACGAATCCTCTACCGGGCTCGATTCGATTGGACGATATGAACACCGATAACACGACGGGCACGGGGACGTTGCGGAAGAAGGGCGACGCATTCTCTCAGTATCCCATCATCACAGAAGGTGCTAGCAGCGACGAATACCTTCCTGGCGATGGTATCCGGAAGGACACCGAAGTCCATGTGATCGAGGAAGTGCGAGAAAACAACCAAAGTAGACAAGGCGGAGAGACAGACCTGGCGCGAGCACTATACGGGCAACCTGGCGTGAAAGGCCATACAGAAATAGAACATGGCAACAGCTGGAAGGGATCAACGTTTGACAATCGAGTATAGAATTAGACCTAGAAGCAAACAAGTCAAAGAATGCGAGTTCATTTGTAAAAGAGATGGTTAGTGTCAAGTGTACATTGGCAAAGAGGATTGCTAGATTCTCCCTTGCGTGATGGGAAGGCACATCCTCCCGTTTGACCTAGTGCGGCTCCTTCTGCAAGTAGCTTTATTGTAACGTTAATACGCGTATAGGTACCCATTGGATGAAGGTAAACTCACATACCTACGTACCTCCTCTGCTGTTGGAAATGGATAGATGCGTAGGGCGTGTTGAAGCTTAGGTAGAATAAATGAATCGTAGCCCGTCCTGTCAATCTATACACTACTTGGCATGCATTTGGCCGTGCTCTAACTGCGTAGATGGGATGATTCGTTGTTTGTATAGATATCCCTTGAAGAGATTATGTGACACATCGTCCTGGTTGAATACATCCTAAGACTCAAGTCGCCCGTGGTGTGTAATCGTAGTTTCGAGTCAAGTATGTCCCTCGTTGTTGCTCAAGTGTTGACGCACTCTTTTGCAGCCAATGCGATGGATGCCTCAATCCCCATGAAGCTCTAACGAATAAGCCGGCAAATCTGAGGAAATAAAGCCGGGATGATACAAGCGCTCAATTAAGCTTATCATGCTTCAAACTGCATTTAGCCGGGGTCCGTGTCGTAGTCAACCAAATGATGCGTGGAATGTATCTGGATTGGTTTCATGAGGCATATCTGAGGTGAATACCCATTCCCGGCTCCGGGTTCCCATCACCAGTCAAAAACAATGTCTTCGTCAGACGACTCTGCTTTGAGTGGCTAATGCCGAGTCATTTAGCCGACGGAGACTTGTTGCCCAGCCCGCCCGCGCTTCGTCCCCTGACGCCGTCGCAACTCTATCAGCCACCCCGCGGTCTCCGGCTGCGGGGGAGGCACCGCCACGAAGCTGACGACCAACCATCGAGACCCAAAAGCCCCCCAAAAGCCCGCAATTTGCAGGCCACTGTGACGTGGAGAGGGTCGGAAGACCGGGGGCGGGGGATTTAAGTTAGTCAAGAGAAAAAACGAAGACGCCATTTTCGAATTCGAGCGTCTGGAGGTGAAGCGGTGATTCTGAATGGTAGTATTAAACGCCCTTGACAACTTGTTCATCTACAACTCAACCTCAGCCACAGGATTCCTTCCTTCTTTGCAGGTCGTTTGCGCCAACGCATTTGCATCAAACCCCAGGCGGTGACACGGCGAAGCGCATGTCGTGGTCTTGGCAACTTGGGGATTCGTCTTGGCATCCTTGCTGATCGGGCGGGCGTGGCGTGGAGCAACAGAGAAGAGGGGCGCAAAACGAGTGATGCATAACGTGGAGGGAGAGAGAGTCAGGCTCAAGGGAGAGGGAGAGAGAAGCAGAGTGGAAGAGACGAGACGGAACAGAGGCCCCGGATGGTTGTTCCCTGCCCATCGTCAAGGATTCCCCTTCCTTGGGTGGTTCTTTGGGGAAGGAGGATGGGAACAGTGAGGGGCCTTTCTGAATCCAATGCGATGCTTGCTTGCTTCCGTGCTGTGCTTGGATTGCTTGAGCGTTTTAGCGGGAGGTTTGATCCTCCATCCATTTTCTTCCTCGCCAACAAAATCCCAACCCCCATCGTAGTCTGTCCACTTTTCAACCTCTCGGATTTTTCCTTTTTTCCTCTTTTTTTACTTCCTTTATTGACAGATTAGGTGTCACTTTTCGTCTTTGCATATCCTGTATTGCGGGATGAGGTCGTCGCCAACGTCTACGTGTCGAGAAGTTTGTTGCTGCTGCTGCTGCCGCTGCCGCATCTGCGCTCGTCTTATTCCCGTGCCGTGCTGACAGCCCGTGTTGCGCCGGATTGTCGGTGGTGTTTCGGTGTCGACATTGAGAGTGGCTGGTTCTGCCTGAGACTGCTTCATCGTCGCATTTTCTGGTGTTGTTACTTTATCTTGCATTCCACCAAGTACCTACCGTCGAGCTGCCGAATAAGGTCAAACCCGAGTAAGGCGGACTCTCGTTTGCGCCTATTGTCGATCCATCCATCCCCAGACCACCATCTCAAAGTCCGTCGCCGCTCCGGTCATCCTCGGATCGGCCGGACCATCCGAACGCCTCCCGCTCAATTGTTTCCCGCGATTCTCGCAACCTACCTTTCTTTGGGTTCTTACGATCAGCTAAGGAACAAAGAATTATTTAACCTTACTCGTCAACTCGAATCGTCTGCTCCCTTTTGAGCTCGGTCAGCGGCTAGCATTGCTGCCGCTCCACGTTATCAGGCGCCATGCCCGCTTCACCGATGTTACTGCTTCTTTCCCGAGGCGAGCACTCCTCATCACCCGAGGAGGATTCTTCCTCAACGGCGGGGACAACAGGCAGTCTCGTTCCTACGGATTCATTCGCAAACGATTTGTTCCGTGATAAGTTCATGGGCATCGCCAAGGGAGGTTCAAATGGCGAGAAGATCATGCGCGGCTTTCTCATCGGCCTAGCCATCGGTCTCATTGTCGCCTGCTTCGTATGCTGCTGGTACCCGTGCTGTAGGCCAAGGCCACAAGACCGACAACGAAGACGAAGACGACGTCGGGGCCCGCCCCCTTCTGACGAGGAAGAGAATGCGGCAAGTCGTGTGCCGCCTGCTTAGCATGCCGGCTTGCGATTACTTAGCCCACACGCTTATGCCCTTGGATGAAGGGGCGTCTGGAAACGAAACATCCATTGTACATTGATACCCCAGATACGAAGACAACGACAAGGGACGAGATAGCGGTATGCCGCAATACGAGATGATGAGGTGGACTGGAGGCTGAAGGCGCTCATGAATCCCCGCTTGACTGGCGCTTCGTGAACGGAGGACGATCTTGGACCTACGCACAATACGACAATGGCTTGGCGCAAGGCATAGGCAACGAGGAAACTGGCCTTTGAAACTTGGAGACGAAGGAATGAAGCTGCGCCAGACACGGAAGATTTGGCGACCGCCACGTTTTTTGCAGCCAAGTCAAGTTGTCCAGGGAGCCGAGGAAATGAATAAATAGACGCCAAGAAAAGGAATTAGCGCACGCCTCGGAATGAAGTGATGATGGGGGAAAGGCACGAAGGGATATTTTCAATGAGGGCACTGTTACTGCTGGCATGAGAAGGCATGATACATGGGTTTGGGTTTTGCATTGGATAAATGGCGTTCTTGGGACGGGGCGGGTGTCTTTTTTTGGGTCGGCAAAGTCTCAGCACGTTTAGAGACGTGTTTCTTTCCAGCATTGGGGGTTCTGCATCATAAGACAGCATGAGATAGAGTGCGAGCCTGATGTTGATTCTGCATGTTGATATCTCTAGAAGGAAGACGAATAGAGAAAAGAAAGATGTTCTCCGCACAAGGACATGTACAAGCAATGGACGTCGCATTGAAATGCCTCAACTGGAACAGCTGAGCTGAGCTGAGCTGGCTGACGTGTATCTTGAGGCTCACGATAATCTTGACGCGCGTTGACTTGGTCGTTTGCCACGAACGGACTCGTTTCTGTTCACATGGCCCGTCTGGAAGGTCCGCGTCAGTCTCTTGGCTGGCTCGTCTCAAGAGCCGCCGGACGATCACTTGGAGGCTTTTTTTCCCTTCGGACAATTCAAAGCCGACTTCGCATTTCTGAGGCGCGTCCTAGCCACAGCGAAGTGACAGGGATCAGGGACGGGAATAGCAACGAATGGCGAGTCGTCTAGGACAGGCACACGATGCACAGCCCCCATTCACGGGCCGAGTGTGGCGTAGCTTCACGCGCACGTTCATGACGTTGGCGGGACGGGGGCATATCTTGCGCTGCGAACGGGCTATAACGGGGGAGTATATAGAGGAAGGGGAAGGATTTTTGAAAGAGTCAAAAAGGAAGAGCTCTATAGATTTATTTGGTTTTGTTCCATTTTCCAAGTTTGTTCTACAACAACCCTCCTTTGTAAAGCCAGGTGACCTCACAGCACCATCTCTATCTGCAGCCTGTGTGTCCTCGTGGTGTGCCAAGCCAAGCAAGCATTCATCAGCTTAGGACTTGAAAGAACGCCTTGTCCTGTCCTGTTCTGCCCCGCCCTCCAGCCAGCCTGCTTCACCTTTTTTAAATCTTCGAACTCTCCCCCATCAGCTGCGAGTCCTTTTTCGTTTCTGTTTCTTTAAAACATTCATCACTGAGACATCCACTCGCTCATTCTTATCTGTTTTGTGTACTCGTGTATCACAGCATACGTCATCCTGTACAGAAGCTTTGTAACCGCCAAAGACCCTGCGTCCAACTCTAACCGCACGAATCGATCCCAACCGAGTTCCTGATTACAGGACATAGTCAGCAACATGCTTGACGAAAACCTTCCGACATATCGATTTAAACCTTCCTCCGAGAATCCCCTCAACACCGTTCTCTACTTTACACAGAACGGATCCGACCCCGCTCCCGAGTATCTTCTCAAGCGGCCCTCTCCGAGCGATGCCTCCGGACAGTATGCCATCGGCCTGCTCGACTCTCTAAACTCTTCGGTGCTCTACGCCGAAGTCCTACTCAAACCTGACTGGGTCCAGCCCACACTCTCAGCCGCCGAAGTCCGCGCCCAGAACGGGAACCCGCCGCCCAAGACTCCCGTCACCCCCGATAACTTTTCCATCTCGCTGTACAACCCCGATCAGGCTGTAGCAGTGAAACAGAACCAAGGGAGTTGGGGAAAGTCAAATCAATGGGAGTTTGAGCTTCCTGAGAGGTCATTCAAGCTGCCCAGTTCTAGCCAGATTGACCAGGATGCAGACCGGACGGCCATTTCCGAGCTCGTCCCCAAGATTGTCTTTCGCTGGAAGCGTGATGGTCGCTTGAGCAAGGATATGACTTGTTATATGACTGGAAAGAGCGTGGGCGGAAAGAAGAGCAAGGAACCAGATATCACCGTTGCCTTCTTCCGGGCGAAGCACGACTCGACCTTGACACTCTACGAGCCTAACATGGCTCGTGTTGACATTGAGGACCGTAGGGGCCTTGAGATTGCTCTCCTCATGAGTGCTGAGACCATCCGAGATCTCTACCTCAACCCGCGTCATGATCCATTCAACTTGTCTACTTCATCGGGTGGCCGAAGGCGTCAGAATTCCCGACCTCCGGCTGGCCCAACCATGTCTGGTGCTATTGGCAACAACCGTCCGTCATCGCCGCCAAAAACACAGGCGCCCAACAATGATGCCCAACGTCAAGCCGAGATTGACGCTGAAACCCAGAGACTGAAGGCCATGGTGGCCGAGGAAGAGCGACAGACTCGGGAGCGTGAGCAGCAAGAGGAGAATGAACGCAAGAGAATTCAGAAGATGCTCGAAGATGAGGATAAGGAGCGTCGGAGGCGAGAGGCCGAGATTGACAAGGAAACTGAGCGTTTGCGTCGTGAGTACGGCATGGACGGTCAGGACTTTGGAAACCAGACGAGCCCGACCAACACGTCACCACGATTGCCTCCACGACCTCAGTTTGCCTCTGGAGCCCTAGGTGTGCCATCGGGATCACCTGGACTGCCCCCGAGACCCAATAGCGTTGGCCCTACTCCCAACAGCCCACCTCAGGCAAACTACTTTGCGCCGCCTCCGCAACACGCCCAGCCAGGTCCCAGCGGTGATGGCAGGAAGCGTCAAGGTCTTGGAGGTCTCTTGTCAGGAGCGGCACCCTACGCTGGTCCTGCGGCGGCGAGTGTGAGCGGCTTCTTTAGCGGTCGGAAGGAGGAGGACAAGAAGAAGAAGATCAAGAAGAAGCGAAGTGTGCATTTCTGAGCTGTCTGATAGCAAGGAGTAGATCTTGCGTGTACTTGTGCACTGTTGGCGTTTTCTGGATGGGTATTACATAGTATGTATATAGGCATTGGGAGGATATACCATAGGATATTAGGATATGAGCATTGGTTTTGAATCAACGAGATATGACATGAACTGTTTGGAGTTTACTTTCTAGCGTGACTTTTGGTGTGCTTAAGAAAGACTGGCCTGTTGATGTATCTAGCAGTTTCGACTATTTACATGGACTTCAACCACTCCCTTTCGTGAGGCTTGAACTCGAGATTGCAGGCATCCTGTGTAACCTTTCTGGCCATTGCTTTGGCCGTTCTGTCCCACCTAACCACAAAATTTGCGACAGTATCCGCAGAGAGGCCCTCTGGTAACTGCCGTGTCGCATCCACACTCACACTGACAGACGGTATAGGTTGTGGTGAAGCCTTCTTTTTCTGCGCAACTGTTGTCAGTAATCGTCGAGGCGTTTTCGTTGCCCGGGACCTCCGAGTCGGTTGGAGGTTCTGTTGTGTTCTTGTTATTAGACGCGGACATTGTCGTGTATAGGTTGCATAGCTGTGGAACCCGTTGAGGGAGACGATGAGGGCGGTCCAAGGCGGGGGATATATGAAGGTTGAGTGACGGTGATGAGGTTGCATGAAGAAGTGTGAGTATCTGCCGTCGACTGAGCTGTATCACCTTTGATACCGGGACCGCAATAAGTGACCACCCATGTTTGTGAATAGCCTCCTCAGCAACAAAAGGCAACGTCGCCCCTCTGGTCTTGTCGTATCACCCTCGAATCTGGAATGTTTTGATCGTTGTCCTGACCAGTTTTGCAGCCTTCCTCTCTGCGACCACGTTTTCTTTGTTTGTCTGAAAAGTCTGTCATCTCGACAGTGATGATTGTGTGTCGTTTTGGCATTTTGAGGGGACGTATGTATGCAAGGTCACCGGAGAACATGTCGAGTACGTAGATGTTGACTAGAAGAGACTGGGATCAAGTGAAGAGATTCATGAGAAGGATGTGAAAGGGGAGAGGGGAACGGTCGAGGGGACTGGGGTATGTGGCTGGAGACTCTATTGTCGACTGTTTTTGGAAGCTAGGTGTTTACTGCAGTGAATAGACCAACTGAGGTCGCTGAGTGATTAAGATGTAACAAAGAATGGAGTGATGGTATATTGAATGCGGCAATTAGGAGCGCATTTCATATCTCGCAACATCGGTGACTTGCAAGGAGCCTCGCTCTCGCTGTGATAGTGAGGTTGTGCTCGGACATACCTAGATGATGCAATCATCCATGATACGCAAACCTCTTCTTTCCATTGGATATTGCTATATAGATTCATAGCCCAAGAATACGCCATGAAAGACCTTGCGCTGATGACCTTCAATATCACTGGGTTTCTGACCCTTCCGGCTATCGCGTCAAATTAGAAACAAAAGGATCACGGCAACGTCTTCGTACTCCATATCACAAATCAGATTGTACAGAATTACAGTCACTCTTGTTAATTCGCCGATGTGATCAATAAACCTGACCCAAACTCGGCGGATACTTCCAGGTTACACGGTGTAATTTGTGGTCGTGTCACCATGTTCTGCAGGTTGATATTAACTACTGCGTATCAACAAAGCATGGGACCACTGTAATTCGGTAGTGAAGATCTTGCTCCCGAGCTGGTATACCCCTGCCGATCATGGACCCGGTCGGGAAACCTTCTGTTGCCCTTTTTAGGTGATTGTGGCAGGGATGATGATCCTTTATCATGTGTCGAGGACGATGTGCGTGTCTCGAGTTGCATTCGCTTTGTGAGAGGGAGATGGGGGAGGGATAATGCGAAAGGGTGGCTGGCATGCTCTGTGTAGAAATTTCTCTTCATCATGCTGGAACCGCAGCTAATAATACATATTAGACAGAACTAGTTGTTTCTGCATGTCTTTGGGGCTACATGAAGCAACGACATCTATTCTATATTAAATAGCGGGAATCCAATTCCCGTCCGAGCGCGTTCAGCTCTGCGGAACATACACTGACGTGACAGCCACCAGGGGTGGGCTGCCCATCTGGGGTGTGCGTTGGAGGAATTAATGGCATTGAAACAGCGTCGCCTGAGACCATGACGGTGAGTAACCGGGATCTCGTTTCTTTGGGGTCCCACACAAGGTATGGTTCCCGTCTCCATAACGGGACGTGTTATTGATAGCCGTGGAGGAGAGGGAGAAGAATGTCTTATAAATAGAAGAATCGCCTTGTTGGTTAGGCCGCGTGAGATGTTTCGTCAACTTGTTTCTTCTCTGTTCTTAGTTTAGGACTAGAAAAGGTGATGCGGTTCTCGACGGTTCTTCTAGGCTTCGTTGCCTCTGTGAAGGCCCTTTCGGGCATCACTCCTGACAGCTTCCTGTTCAGGACAAAGCAGCCGCCCACGCTCAAGGTCTTTAACCATGCCGCCACAGACTCGAAGCTTGAATATGTTTCAAACTCGGGAATCTGTGAGACGACGCCTGGTGTTGACCAACACTCGGGATACCTCTCGGTTGGTACGTGATAACGCAACTGACCTTTAACTTGTTTCATACTGACCATGGCCCAAGGCAAGAATCATAGCATGTGGTTCTGGTTCTTCGAGGCTCGCAACGATCCCAGTAATGCCCCCCTCGCTCTTTGGCTCAACGGCGGCCCCGGGTGTTCTTCCATGATCGGCCTCTTCCAGGAACACGGCCCTTGTCACTTTGTCGACAACCAGACAGAGCCCTCGTTGAACCCTCACTCATGGAACGAGTACGCCAACATGCTATACATCGACCAACCTATCGGTACCGGCTTCAGCGTTGGGGATCTAGACGTCAACTCGACCATCACAGCGGCCCCTTATATTTGGAAGTTCATGCAGGCCTTCCTGGACCGGTTCCCCAAGTATCAGTCCCGCGAGTTTGGTCTCTTTTCGCAATCCTACGGCGGCCACTATGGACCCGAATTCGCAAACCACTTTCTCAAGCAAAACGACGCTATCGACGCTGGCACTGTCGAGGGCCACAAGCTCGACATGGTGGCGCTGGGCATCAACAACGGCTGGATCGACCCCAAGATGCAGTTCAAGTCATACGCCACATATGCCCACAGGAACAAGTACAAGCAGATACTCAACAATGAGCTTCTGGACCGCTTCCTGAAATCTTACGACAAATATTGCGTTGCAGCGTACGAGAACTGCACAAAGGCTGAGGGGCAGGATGAGGGGTGTGCCAGGGCGGATTTTGTCTGTAATGAGCAGATGTATGTTAACCTTAGGATTGCGAGCAGGGTTGACTTTAATGTTTATGATGTTCGTATTGGGAGGGATGATGTTGATCCGCCGGAGACGTTTGTTGATTATATTATGAGGGAGGACGTTATGGAAGCTATTGGTGCGAGGACGCGGTTTGCGGAGTGTAGTGATGAAGTGTATGCAAACATGGAGACTACAGGAGATGGTGAGTGGCCTAGTGATGTTGTTTTGTTTCATGCTGACGATATAGGTGCACGCTCGTTTCTCGGGCCGTTGGCAGATGTTGTGAAGCGTGGTGTCAACACTCTTATCTGGGCCGGTGACACGGGTATGTCACAACTTGTGCTTCTTCACCCTGTGAATATGACTAACAGGGTACTACATAGATTGGATCTGCAATTGGGAGGGTAACCTCTGGGCAGCCGACGCCCTCGAGTGGCCCGGCCAAGCCAAGTTTGCGGCGACGGCGCTGCGCAACTACACCGTCAACGGCAAAGTCCACGGGAGATACAAGGTCGTCGATAACCTAGCTTTCCTAAAAGTGTTTGGGGCCGGCCACTCGGTGCCTTATTATCGTGAGTTCATACATACCCTTGGATCTCATGAGATGTTGTGGACTAACTTGAAGTGATAGAGCCCGAGACTGCGCTGCAGGTGTTTAAGCAGGTGATGCAGAAGGGAGCGTTGAAGTCGACTTGACGAGTTGTAATGATATTGCATGAGGAGTCTGGATTACAAGGATTAACAGGAGATCCATATGAATAATGTAATCTATGTGTATAATTGACGCCGTCATGAAAGCATCTAAACCATAATGACATGGTCAAGTTCAGCATACATCCAACCTGTATCATAACCAGCATTCCGTCGTTGAGATCCCCTACCTAGGTTCATACAGGTAATAGAGTACAGGTACGTCAAATATCCATTCTGCGTCCTAAACGCCACCGAGCTATGCAACGCCTTTCCTTCGGCTCCCTCACTTCTGCTCCTTGAACTTCTCCAGTCGCAGATCATTGATGACCATGTATCGGCTAAGAGTAATCCAGCCGTAGCGGAACCACACCATCTGACTCTTATGCGCCTCCGTCATGGCGCGCCAGGCCGTACCGAACGCATGACCACCGACAAGCTGGTTCATAAAGACAAGAGACTCTGGGTGCGCCTTGTCCTCACCCTTTGCGCTCTTCCAAGACAGAAGCGTCGCAAACACGTCTAGGAAGGACGAGTACTTGCGCGCAATGCCCACCGTGGTGAGCGTGTACAGATCGACGGGGCTCGGGAAGGCCGACTCGTTAGTTAGCGCCTGGACGAAGGATCGCGCGCCGAGGTACAACGAGATATGATTGGGGTGCGATGACACGCCGTAGCTGTCAAAGGTGATGAGGACGTCGATGTTGGCCGTGGGCTGAACGTTGTTGGCGCGCTGCTGACCGAACTGGGGCGCAAAGGCGCTGCCGAGGAGGCCGGCGATCATATTCTTGTCCCACATTCTGGTCATTGAGTCGGGAAAGTCGGTCCTGTAGAAGATGATACACTGCGTCAGCTTTAGGGGAGCTTGTTTGCCTTCTCCGGGAGACACTAGAGGGTTGGACGTACGGGTTGTCCACCACAAACACATCATCCTCGTCGTGCAAGCCCAGCGCCATGCCGCTCTTGACCAGTTCCTTCTTGCGAACATCTCCAAGTCCATCTGCGTTCCCTATACAACACGGGAAAAGAGAAAAAAACCATCAGCCAAAAAAAACATTCCTCTTGTTTCTACCCGCTGCTTGTTGACTAGGCGTGTTTCTGTTGGCGGCTCATACCAGTACTCAAACATAGAATCTTTACGTGGTTGCCCATGCCGGGTCTCGTGAGGGCTAGGACCGTAGGAGAGAAGAACATGGCTTCGTCGTCGGGGTGCGCGATCAAGAGGCAGATGCGCTTGTTCTTGAGGGTTGGCCAGCTCGTTTGTGCGACGCTGGCAAGGTACATGTACAAGCCGGGGAGGATAACCGCCAGCGCGGCGAGGATAAAGAGAAAGTCCATGATCGCGGACGTATATGCGATTTCGTACAATCGGGGTTCTACTCGGTCGTGCGCAGTCTTGTAGAGGCTGGCTTCGTCTGATCGATCGCGATAGAAATCTGGAGGCTGGTGCGTCGCGGGGTGGCTTGTAAGCAACAGATCCGTCCGTCGCTATCTTGTCAAGATCAAGAGATTGAGAGGAAAGAATAGAAGTAAGTCACTGTTGAAAAGCGCGCCTTTATCCAATCCCCCAATAACAAGAAACAAAACAAGGTGAATGTGTCACGAGACAAGGTGAAGAAGATTGAATCGGAGGTGAAGGACGCCGTGGAGGGGAAACTAGCACGAGGGCTTGCCGCAAATGCCACCTTTTTGCTCAGTTGACCCCTGGAATGCGATTAGCAGCTGACCTACCGCCCCGGCTAACGGCTAGCGGAACCCCAGTGGTTAGGTAAAAGGTGCCCCTGTGGCTCAGCGCATGATCCCCTGGAATTGAACGCGACGGCGCCAGAGCGGGACTGATGTCATGAGAGGCTCAGGGGTCCATGGATAAACACGCTAACCCCACAAAGGAAATCCATTGACTTGTCCACCTGCACTTGTCAAGACCTAGCTAGCATCTCCAACGTCTTCTAGGACTTTTAAAAGCTTCACTTCAACACAATAACAATCCTTCTTTATCTACCTACCACCCACCTTTGCCGTTCCACCCAAAACCATGGCTCGACAACGCAAGGCAAAGTCCGCCAAGGACATTAAATATGCGCATCCCGACCGCTCCGGCCCCAGCAAAGAGACCCTCCTCGACTTTGCAAAGCAACGTGATCTGTTTGCTGAAGCCGATCGTCGACAACGACAGGTGGACAATAATGAGCCTGTCCTACCTCCCAGAGCCGAACGAATCCTCGAGACACTCCTATGGACCGTGTCAATGGCCATGATACACTTCACCTTTGACACGCTTGTGCAGCGGCAGTATGGCATCGAGGTTCTGTGGATTCAGATTGTCCAGCGGACGCTTGTCGCATGGCTTGGTAGGTCAACCTTGATATCTGGCTGTTCTGCCTGCCGTGATGTTTGCGTTCTACTTGCTAACACATGTTCCTTTCAAAGTGTTTGTCCTCCTCTTCTACGTGTTGCACCCCCATTATTCGGCCCCAACCTTTGTCCCTTTCGTTCCGAGACAATACCAAGAACCCCTTCGCCAGCTCATCTTCTTCACCATGAGCGTTTCCGCCGGCCGCCATATCATCTACATAACCAACGAGTACGGATATCTCGCCGTCCTGAAGCAGGCCCCGCCCGTGGGCTGCCTGTGGCTTTGGGCTATTATCGAGTTGGACCTCCTCTGGGCTTTCACCAGCTTGCTCATTGCAGTTGGATACGCTTGGATGCACGGCTACGGCTTTCAATAAATTACGAGTTTTATTCTTTGGTTAATTTTCTTGCTGGAATCGCCTCTCCTGGCTCGCCTACCGTGGTTGAAACGTCATCCTCAAATAAATCCATCGATTCGCTCCTTTTGACTCCAAGGCTTGTCAAGGTTCCGACCCGCGAAAGACTCTGATCCTGATGTGTCAATCGGCTCACGAGTTCCTCTAACCGGTGGATCCGATCCCTCTGGCTCTCAACCAGAGCCTCCAGCTTGCGTGAGCTCTCGTCCATCTTCATCTCACGCCATTTCGTTCTCGACTCCAGGTCCCGCAGCCTTGACGATATCATGCTTGTCTGCATGAACTGGACTCTGGTTGTTAATCCTTCTCGCTGCCTCACCAGCTCCAACGCCTTTGTCCGTACTGGTAACCAGGCCATGGCAACTGTGGTGCGACCACCGCGCCAACTCCTCGGCACCAACGTCCACCTTTGACCCTCATCGCCAATGCTCGCTTTGGCCTCCGTCTCAGCCACCAGATCAAGCAGGCGCTGCTCAAGATTTAAGAGATCTTCCATAACAAAGGTGTACATCTGATGTTCAGGCTGGTAGGCGTGAAACCCCTCGTGTTGGGCGTTGATGGCAGTCACGAGGTCTGCCAACCACGCGGATTCCGTCTTGTACCATGACAAAGAGGTCTTGACACGAAAATACTCTTCGTCACTGTTGCGCAGGTATGTGAGCCGAGCGTACACGGCGGCGATGATTGCGACCACAAAGGTCAGGATGCCCGCGATGTTGGCGCTGATGGATAGCGGCGAGTCTTGCTGCCCGCCGGCATCCATTGAGAGGGATGGAGTGGCAATCAAATGCACAACTTGAAGAGTCTTCAATGCCACCGTTGGATCTGAGTTGCCATCGTAAAAGGGGGTCGTGGAAAGTATATTGAATCAAGACTTGCGCAACGTCCAGCCACGCTGATAGCTGACGCCACAATAACTTTGTATTTAAAACTGAAACACACGTGATGCTACACGTGATCCATCTCACTCTGACTTCCATTTCATGGCTTCCTAGTATTAAATCGACGATGAGCTTTCTATCTAGCTTCAATCAAGGCGGATAGAATAAGGTCTGCCCCGTGAATGACTTTACCAGCTTTCATCCTGACTCTTACATACCTAGGTACCTGGGTGCAATAGTGAAACTCGGACGAAAATGTGGGTCTCTTATCTTGCCTAATCAGGAAACCGGCCATGGTCACGACCGCCGGCCCCGACTTGTCATGTCCTCCGGTGCCGTCCACCGGCCGGGTTCCCGGGATTCCGGTGCCTTCAAGTTCATCACAGTAATGTCGTCTTCGATCATGCGTAGTTTGATTGAAATGCTATATGATCTCATGCCATGATGCCATTAAGTTTCCACCGCAATCTGTCGTATCGTACTGGATATCTCTCCTCCATCTCTATAAGTACCATGCAATTAAGTCAACTCTATAACGAAATCCTCTACTTTGCGCTCTTTCCGGGCCGTGTAGATGCCGCAAATGTAATACCCCTGCGCTCTGGAGGCACCCGCTCGCCGCCTTCATCATCACTATCCTCGCCATGGTCCACGCCGAGAGCGGCCTCTCGCCTTCGTCGCTCGGCGGGAGTCTCTCCTGCTTCCTCGTCTTCCTGAGTCGCAAGAACTGCCAGGCGGCGCTTTCGCTCCACAGCTGTCTCGCCTTGTTCTTCCGAGGGCTTGTTTGTGCTGAGTCGACGTCCACGGCGAGTAGGCGAGCCAGACTCTCCTGCAGGGGATCGTTCGTCCCTTACGGGAGAAACCTCTGCGGCCTTGCCAGTGTCAGCCGGGACCTCCTGTGTGGCGATCCTCTTGACGGTTTGTGAGGCGGTCGACTGATCAACAACCTCCTTCCTTGTCCGAGAATCCAGTTTTTGCATTTCGCGAATAAAGTCTTCCTTGGTCATGCGCTGGCCCACGCCACCAATGGTGAAGCGAATGTGCTTGTCATCAGCAGCCTGAGTTTCCGCGACAGACTTCTTTCGAGACTGTTCGCCGCTCGCGACACCGAATCTACCTCCAAAGGTAGCCCAGCCGGGCTTGGCAGCCGCCTTTTCTTCAGAAGATCCGCCAGCACCAGCTTCGGCCTGCTCACCCTTGCCCGAGGGCAGCTCATAGGTCTTGACGACCTCACCGTCCTCGTCTTCAACAATAATCTGTGGTACGTTAGTCTAAGGCACAATTGAGGCAATCAAAGGCATGTAACATACCGTGTTACCAAACTGATAGGCTCGAGCAGGTTCATGTTTTCGCTCTTTGCCCTTATCCTTGCGCTTCTGCACTTCGACATTGTAGACCTCGCCCATCTTCTTCTTGAAGCCAGAAATAGTCCACAATTTATCAGCGTCGGCCTTTGCAACAGTGACGGGTGTAGGAAGCTCTTCGTCCTTGTGCTCTTGGGGTGCAGGTTGAACATCGATCACTTCGCCGTCGCGGCTCTCAAATACCAGATTATCGCCTTCGTCGTAGATGTTGACAGGTCTTGGTGGAGTCTTCTGGCCGCTGCTTCCAGAGGGGCTGGCCTCTGCTTGCTCAATTCGTTCGGGCTCCTTTTCCTTGGCACTATCCTTGGAACTATCCTCAGCAGCCAGAGTGGACTCGGTGTTCTCGCGTGAAGGTGACTCTTCGCGCTCAGCAGGTTCGGCAGGAGACATGATGGATGTGGATTGACGCTGAGGGAAGATGGCAGACTGAGTGATGGGACCACCTGGGCCAATACCGTCGTCCCAGGTCTTGTGCTTTCGCTTCCGTGAAACAATCGAAGAAGATCTGCTTCCACTACCTTGATCCCGCTGCTTGCGCAAAAGGTGGCTGTACGGTCCAGCGGGGGGCGCCAGTGTGCCTGGAGGATACTGGGGGTTCTTTTCCTCATCGAAAGACGCCTCAGACATTGACCTCGCCTGAGACTTGGATTGGGATGTAATTCGAGGCAGTCTGTTCATCCAGGATGGACCATCTTCAGGGGCAGCTGTGTATGACATTGTCAGACTCAGGGTGTTGATGCGCTTTCCAAGAGTAAAGACGGCAATGGAAGATCCGTGAACCAGAATCGAGGTGACGACCAGGAAAGTGACAATAGGCCACACCAGATAGATGAGATGATAATGGGGGGAGTCCTCGGGTGGCAGTTCAGACAGGGGCACTGGCTCTCCGTGCTCAAGTTCGGCTCGGGCGAGAATGGCAACGAAGATGGCGCCTACACCAATAGGACCAAAGTGACCTGCGAAAAGCGCCTCTCGCCATGTTTTCACGTCCGGTATAAATGGTTTCAGGGCCAACATGATCGGAATTCGGCGGAAGAAGAGGACGAAGATGGCAATAACAACCAGACGCCAAGCCTTGACACCAAAGATGCCGTTGTTGAACTCCTCCCAAGGAATGATGGTACCGAGGTAGACGAAGTAAGTCAAGTTGAGCAAAAGATCGATAACGTTAGAAACATGCGACTCTTCGGTCTTTTCGCCAAACCAACCGTCGTTGGAGAAACCGACTCCAGCCGCGAAGCCTACCAGCAAGTCATCCAGGCCCAAGATACTACCAGAGCCGGCGCAAAAGAGCGCAACGACAAAGTAGAAGACGAGGAAACTTTCTCGATCAATCAAGTCATGCTCTTCAGCGTACTTGATACCATGGCGAGCAATGTAGCCGATAACAAAGCCATAGATGGCGCCAAAGATACACTCGTACAAGATGACATAGACGACGAAGTGAAAGCTCACGTCTTGGGCATCCCGCTTGAACTGGATAAGGTACAGGGACAGATAGATAAAGGGGAAGGCCATGCCATCGTTACAGCCGGACTCGGCGGACAGCAAGTCTCTAAGATGCTTAGGAACACGCTTTGCGAATTTGCCCTTACCAACAACCGAAGAGGCCAGGACAGGGTCAGTGGCAGTAACACAGGCAGCGACAACAAGACCGTCAAGCCAGTCCAGTTCCGGTATCATCCACCAAATAACCAAGCTGACGATAAGCCAGCCAACGGTCATGACAGGGATAAGTAGCAGAACGACGGATCGCCAATGGCGCTCCATGTAGAACTTGGGCAATTCGACACCGACGGCAAAACATTGGACGACCAGGACAATTCGGGAGAATTCAACGGTGACGATGTCAACGCTTCCCCATTCCTTGGGGTTGATAAGATTGGCGGCATGAGGACCAAAGATGACACCGCAAAGGGTGGCAACTGTAGCTTCACCAATGTACATGCGCTCCTTGATAACGGAGGAGCAGAGCATGAACAAACTGGTGAAGCCGCCGAGAATGACGTACACCAAGTGAGGCTTGGTAATATCGAGGTGACTCCACGCCATTGTGAAAGACGGTGAGCAACAGCTCTAGTCGTAGGCGGGAGGTTGTTTATGTGTGTGGCCTTTTCGGCGCAACAATCGGGTTGGTCTCGCGATCTCGGAGGGACGGCGGCGACGTTATCGAGATGGGGAGATTTCGCGGGAATCGGCAGCGCCGAGATCAATTGCAGTCGCGACTCGTCTCAAAGAGAATCGAGGCATTCACGACTAATCGAGTAGAGAACGACGAAAAAGAAGGAACGTCGGTGGGTGAGGGCGCGATGTAGGAGGGAAGAAATCTCTGGAAAGAATTCCTGGGGTTGAAGTTGATGGGAAGCAAGCAGTACCAACCCAGGGCGGGCGCAAAAATGGCACAGGCCTGGACCAGTGTCGTCACAGGGCAGGAGCGCCTGGTAAACCGGGATAGGACGCCACGGGGCGCCACAACGGTCTTGGCACTGGCAAGGGTTGAGCTTGAGGCGACAACGGAGGTGGAAATTCTAGACTCTTCACCAACAAGCGAGCCAGGAGAGAACAAGGCGAGTGATGACGAAGGAAGAGACAAAAGACGGAAAAGACTGGCGGCATAAGGTTGATTTAACCTCATGGACGCGAGATTTGGTCTCTCCGGAGGGGGCGTCTCTTAGCGCACCTCGAGGCTCGTGCCATGGCATCTTGAACCAATTTTTCACCCACACAGCCCATCTTCCACGCAACCTCGACCAGCCAGACAAGGAATTGAGCAGCAAGGGGCCCCGGTCGTCGACTGCCGCCAAGATGGTGCCAAGTGGGGGCATCGCGGGGCCACGGATACGCCGCTGCTTTTAACCAGAGATGCCGTCGCGTCCATGAGCACCAAGCCGGACGAGACGGCAGAGGACCAAGAGGTGTATCAGAGAGGCCAGCTTTTACTCGGAAGGTATGGGAAGAAGGAGAAGAGGTAATAATCGAGTTGTCGTCGTATTACCAAGCAGATTCTTACCAACCAAGATCTGACACCCTCAGATCGAGACTCAACCACATGGTCTTACGGGAACGGGCCTGGATCCATCTGTCTCGATCAACTCTGATCTGGGTGCTAGCCCTTGTCTTATTCGTCATCTTGTGCATGCGTCTCCCTTGTTGGAGCCCAAGCGTTCTACCAATGCTGCTGCTGTTGAGTCAGTTTCATTCACACATGGTCAGCGCCTCAAAATCCTCATTGTCATCCATTCATGATGGCACGCTCTCATCAAATTTCAGCTGACACTAGACGCCCAACGACGCCTGATAAGGGGTTCGCTCTCCAATTACCCAGCAAAAAGCAAACAGACGGGAGGAAAACACCAAGGGGCCATGCTACTAACCGTTCAATGCCGCCGCCATGATACGACTCTACAGAAGAAACGGCGGCCGCCTCCCGTGATTAAAGCAGCGCCATCGACCCCGGCAGTTCCGTCAAGGAATCGGACCTCCGCTCACATGAGAGGCCGATACGAAGAGATAGTCATCCCACTGAGGAAACAAGACTTGCAAGCGACGCGACCTGACCACCAGCATCTGGCCAATGTCTGTGTTGCTTGGCAATATCCGTCACCTCAATGACGCCTCCCTTCGCTTGCCTCGGCTGCAATAACCTCTCCGTTCATCCTCCCTCCCCATGATGTCCTCAAAAGAGAACAAGATGTTCATCTCTCCGCATCGATTGACAGAGAGCCCCGCAGGATCATCAACACCAGATGGTCTTGAGCGATGCACACTCACGTCAAGCTGCATCTGCGAGTTCCCCCCACGGGCATGCGTTTCTGTCGGTGTCGGCGGCCATTAAGCCGATCTCATCTCAGTGACCTACGTTCTCTTGTGTGCCCCCGTTGATGGCGCTTTTTCGCACATGGCTTTCAGGGTCTTGCAATTCAAGGTTATTTTTTTGCCCCAACGGCCACAATTCTAGCCCGTGTTTTAGCTCAGCTCAGCTGCTAGACCGATCCTGCACGGTTATTGCATTGAAACCTGCTGGTCACGTTGATGACATCGCGCTCATAGGCTGCCGAGTTAGCGCTTCAGCTCACGAATTGTCTGGTTCTTATCTCGCTTCATTGGCGCAATAAAGATAAAGCCTTCCACCAGCCAAATTGATCCAGATCGCGGGATAGCGCTGCATAGATGGATTTAAAGTTGGGACTATGGAAGACATGCATGACTGTAACCTCGGTTCTTGTGGTTTGCAATCAAGGTCAGCGGTCAACGACACTATCGCCAATCTGCCAAGACTTCCTACAGAGTTGGTGTATGACCCAATTGACCATTCGCAAATGCCCAGCAAAGCCAATTTTCACTGCTCATGTCGAATAGTCAAGATTTATATCCAAAAATTGATCTAAATCGACGTCGCATTGGCATGTCTTGGAGATCTCTTGGACATCTGACAGATCCTCGTCTTTGGTGCAGCCAAGACGCCCAGAACTGCACCCAAGGTTCGCCAGACACTGGGCGCCAAGGGCCAAGATTTCGTCCCGTACCGCCAAGAAGGAAAATGCACCAGGTGGTGCAAAATTCATTGAGAATAAGATTTCACGATGGCTTCATATTTCAGTTGTTGAATGGTGTGTTCATGGTTCATCATGTCCCCTCAGGCACTATCGTGAGTATCGGGCTTCATTGTAAGGAATACGACCAACCTCAATTGATCACATATATCTGAGACTGAGAACACATCACACTTTATGGTATACAGTTACGTAGACATGATTGAGTGAAAAGAGAATCATCGTGCAATGTGAGGGGCTTCAAGCCCCAAAATCTTGTCGCATTGCATGAAAGCTTCCATACCAGGAGCTCTCTCATTGCTGATGGACTCTATCCTTATTTGTACAACATTCTAAGTAAATTGCCTCCCAAAATTGATCAAGATCAAGAAAATAGTGGTGCATTCCCCCAAGGTATCTATCCCGCCAGTTATTCCAAGCACCTTTAGTTGAAAGCCATCATGTAAAAGAGAGTCGACATGGCGAACGACACACACATGTATCCTAGACTAGGAACATGAATTGAACCAGCAGCTGTTGGGGTGGCGCTGGGCTCCTCGACGCTAGTCTCCGTAGACTGGGTAGGGACCGCTGCAGAAGTCCTCAAGGCGGTGGGTGCAGGTGGAAGAGATATCGTGGGCTCTTCGGTGTCGACGGCGAGGACGCTGCTCTTGGTTGCTAGGTCCTCACCTACTGAAGCTCCAGGGCCGGTCAACTTTTCCTCCTTTGTCGTCTCCTCGGCAGTGCTCGCGTGAGTCTCAATCAAGATGTTCTCCTTGGGTCGAGTAGCAAGAGTCGAAGCAACCGAAGTCGAGGTCGTAGTTGGGGGTGCGGGTGCAGGCGCAGGTGCAGGTGTGGAAACCGGCTCAGGCTCAGGCTCAGAGTTCTCAGTCTGAGGCTCATCCATATCTCGACAGAGGACAGCAACAAGTTCGCCCCTCTGACCACGATACAAGAGCGACTCCTCGTCGGATGTGACACCGCCGCAGGTCTGCTGGATAACGGCCTCTGTCTGTCTGACCGAGTCCTTGCATGCAGCAGAGCAGGCCTTTCCACCAGTAAAGTCGCCAGGGGTGCATTGGGCGAGAGGGGTGTCGTAGGCCTGGACACAGTTGACAGGGGCATTGGGGGAAGAAATAGATTCAAAGTCGGACAGGGTCAGCGACTTGGCAGCTGCGGAGCCAGCCATAAGAACGAAAGATAGCTGAAGCCATCGTCGAGTGGATTGTCCAGCCATTGTGAAGTTGTGATGTGAAGTGAGTGAATAAGTCCAAAATGTCTCCCGCAACAAATATGTCGATTTACCAGGCACGGTAGGTTCGATTATATGAACTCAATAACAGGCGAGACTTGATCCAAGCTGCCAGGCGTGGTATCTTTCGATCAATAAACTGGCAACTGGGTTGAAACGCACTATGTTGCAAGACAACCAGGCTCACGGGACGAACACGCCAAGGGTTCCGAGATCGAATGTCAAGACGAACCCCCGAGGGAATATAAACGTTTATGCGTCGAGTGCGAAGTGAAACCTGTCCTTGGGGGGACTAGATCGTTTTTTTTATTGGGATGTTCGGAGTTTTGGCTTGGTGTGGCTGTCCGTGGGTGGTGATATGAGACGGATGTGTACTAGGATCCGCGTCGGTGGCTTTCGGAAAAGTCAAGATACGAAAACGATTTGCTGGTAGGGGAATATTAAACTCTGGTTGAGTGCCTCTTTTCGGTCGTTTGGTAGTAGACGATGGAAATTGAGGGTATCGTGGCCGAGTGACGATGCGGTGTGATGCGTCTTGTCGGTCGCGATGATGCAGATGTACACCAATTAATACGAAGAACAGCAAGGATTCCAACGAAACGATCGATGGGGAGATAAAACGAATGCAAGAGATGCAAAAGAAAGAAGGAGACTGGAGGAAAAAAAGAAAGCGAATGGGTTTGTTTGGCTCAAGTAAGTATCAAGGGCAGGGAGCACAGCTTTCCCATACGCCAAGATGTGTCGCACAGATGAAACGAGTGCTGAAGATGTTTGTTCCTCTCTGCAAAACTAGGATGGGGACAGAGGAATGAATGTATTAAATGAAGAGGATTGTAACAAATATGCTGTCAAGTGCCAGTTGGGGGTCAATGTGGGTGAAATATGTGTGAGAGGCAGCACGCACACAATGGGGGGATGGATCAGCATGCACCCACAGTAAAAAAGGATACGATGATGATCAGGGATAGAGCATCATCGGGAAAGGGAAAACTGCATGAAGCGAGGCAGTTCAAAATAGGATATCATATGCACATCACTAGAGGGTCTTTGAGATGAAACTCGTCCATTGACGAGCCACGAAGACGGCGCATCACAATCGACGTGTCGTGGCCGCTCGGGAGTGGGAGCGCCGGCGGCGGGCCTCTCTTTGCGTATGCGTTTGCCCAAGCCTCCGCAAAGTCCCCGTAGCCCCCCTCCATGTCCGTGATCATCAGGGGTTCAGGGATGTTGCTCTTTGGATTCTGACGTCACACCAATTACACATCTCGGATGCTGCTGCTTGCTTGCTTCAGAGTTGATGGTGGGTTGTTGGTGTTGGCCGCGCAGCAGAGAGAGTGTATGTAGTGCCGTGTGTTTGTTCTTGAAACGAGCATGATCCGATAAAGCTCGGGACTGCCGGGCTTGCAGAGCACGACATGGCATAGCCTTGTCCTACTGTACCTCTTTCTTTTCCGTCAGTCTGTTTTTTTTTTTTTTTTTTTTTCGCGAGGTTCACTAAAGACGGTTTTTTTTTTGTGTTCACACGTCAGACTGGGTTTCAGACCGTTTGTTTCGGTTTCATTTCTCAATGCCACACGAGATTTGAAGCGGAGAAAGACTACGTCAGAGCGCTCCAAAAGGTCAAAAGTGCCCCCCCTCTCTCTCGGATCCGAGATCCAATAGATTCGAAAAGTCCCCTTCTCCATTGTGGACGGGGGGAAACAAAACTGGATGATGTGCCTGTTGTTGGAGGACGGACATGTCAAGCAAGGTATGATGCCCATTGGGTAGCGGGGACCCTTTCGTCCCTGGCCCTTGTCACTTGTCACTCCACACAAAAGATTTACCCATCTTTTTCTAGACCGAAAAGACGCCGGAGGAGGGGAAAAGTGGCGCGGGAAGCTGCCGAGGGCAGGCGCAGGCGTTGAAGGATTGAGGCTGATACAAGCCAACAAAACATGGACGCTGCCAACGACACCTTTTGCATAAATATCAGCGTTTCTAAATCCTCCCCGGTGCCAACACCAACGCCTCAATGCAAAACCCTCCAATGTTGTACTTGTTTTGTTTGATGCCTCAATTGTCTCACGAATCACCCAAAAAAAGTCCCCTGAAAATCGCTGAGCAGACTCTGCACGCACACGGAATCTTTCCCGCACGAGCAATGATCAGACCCCGGCGATCAGCTCTTGTCTAGCCTCGTCTCCGGCATGGCGCTGACACTGCCGTGGATCATGATCGACGGTATCATTTGCCACTCGGACGACCCTTTGGTCTTGTAGCTGCTGATTTGGGTAACCACCCAAACAGATCATCCGAGAGTCTCTCCCTTCACCGCATCCCGGGCAGCGAATTGATGATGGCGGCCTTTTGTTGTTCCAGGACGATCAGTCGTGAAGCAGTCCTTGCGGCTATTAGTGCCGACCGAAATGTCCTAGTGCGAGAGCTAGTGCAAGGCTGAAACACTAGTAAAATGAGTCCTATTGGCAGATTGGCATGGGGTGGCTTGCTTGAAGCCTTTTCTTTGGTTCAAGAGAGCGGACTCGAAAACTCATTCAGGTCTTTGATCGTCAATCACGAGATACCTAGGGAACTATTGATGATATGAGGAAATAGTAAAGGTAGTTGATAGACAGCGATATATCTAACCTCTAGGCAACAAAGGATAATTACTTACTATCATGTGAGAAAAAGCATGATGCGAGTGACACCACCCGCGGCGCCAATCCTCCGCCTGCTTCATCTATGAATACCCGCCAATTGAACGTGCCATGCATCGTTTAAATCAGGCGCTGAGCGCTTCCTTCGGGATACAGGAAAGCATCTCATTGGCTTGTTGGTTGAGTCTCTACGCGGAGACATGTTCTTCCTGCACCAGCCCCCAGTCAGTGCCACATTGAGCACCACCATGACTGGCTCCTCAGCCTCCCCAAGATACTGGGGCATGGGCGCTTAGAGTCTCATATCCCTAATAAAGATGCCATCCATAACTACTTTATTCGCCTTGACTCTCTTGCACGTCTGGCCGACGTGATTGACTGCTGTCGTCGTGGTTGCATGAAATGTCAAACGCGAGAAAACCTATCGCCTCAGCACGCGCGTCGCCGCCTGCCATAGCTGGCACCATGCACTCAAAGCGGTACCGACAAGGTGTGTTTCATCTGAGGAATGGGACGACCCAATCTACCGGCTAACAAAAATCTTCCTTCAGCTGCGCAGCAAGACGAGGATGGCCTGGGCTACATGCAGCATCCTATGGATCGTTATTTAGATGGACCAACCTGGACGACATCTCAGAGCCCAGCATCAAGGCGTCAAGGCCAACAACAATACGATTTTCTGGCTCGGTCCAGGAGTGACGACTCCGAGTCTTCGCGGCCTGTATCTCCCCTCCGTCCCAGCGAGGAATACGAACGCTGTGTACCTTCACAGGAGCCCTCTCCTGTGCAGCGTACCGCGGACCCCAAACACAGAACCACAGTTCAGTATACAGATAGGTCTCCACCGTCTGGAGGTCAAGATGGTCTCCGGAAACATATGTGGACGCCCATGTGGTTGTCCAAGACAGTGCTGTTCATCTTTGCTCTTGTGTTTATCTGCATGGCACTAGCCACTGGTCTTTTGTACTACTTCTCCCAGAAAAACAATGGCATCAGCACCCAAAAAGAAGCTAATCACTATGGGTGGAAGTATGGCCCAACTGCCTGTGAGTTCCCTCGAGGATGTCGTCACATGCTTTCATGTCTAACTCGACACAGTGCTTGTCGTCGTCGGGGCATTATGGAAGCAGGTCGATCATCATAATAAGATGCTGGCTCCTTGGAAAGAGTTGCAACAAGGCCCTTCCCCCGCTGACAAGTCCCTATTGCTCGACTATGTCTCGCCCCTTGTGCCCAGTGCTCTTTGGCAGGCCATCAAGAACCGCCACTGGGCCGTTGCCCTTTCCATCACAGGTCACTTGCTGATACTCGGCACGGTATGTTCTCCCCTAGTCCGCCCAGGCCGTCTCTAACACACCCCAGACCGTCTTCTCCACTGGTTTGCTGATCCTCGAGACAACCGAGGTGACCAAGACCAGTCAAGACTTTGGCGTCAAGAGTGAGTTTCGGGTCAAAGACCCAAAAGATGTCGACCTTGCTTTCAAGGTCGGCCCAGCTGCCGCCCAATTGTACTACGGCATTCACTTCCAGGGTCTGCAATACCCTGCCGGAACGTCGGAGAATCTCATTGTACCCGAGCTCCAACTCCCAAACGGCGTATCCGACGATCTCAATTACACTCTGACAACCGAGGGCATTCGCGTAGGACTTGATTGCGAGATCCTGCCCATCACCAATGGAACCAAAGTCAGAATGCCCTGGAAGAGTATCCTGGGGTCATTCATCGTGACCAATATATCGACTTCCGACTGCAACATTAATGGCGTCACGATCGGCGTCGGGCCTAATCACAACTACTACCATCGAAAGAATGCGACACAAAACTACCAGGGACTCTTTGGGGTGTACCCTTGCAATATCGATTGGGATTTTGCTACCCAGTATCTTCGAGTGAATGACACCGATGAACGCAACATGGTTCAAGACGTCTATGCGGATCAACGGGTGGTCATGTCTGTGGCCGACTTGAGGGTTGCGCCATGGAACATATCGAAGACCAACCCAGACTATTTCTACGCCCATGAAGTCAAAATAGCACTCTGCAAGCCGAGATACAATCTCCAATTCTTCGACGTGCAGGCCGCGAGCTTAGTCAATAATTCTGCTCGAGCAGTCTTATCGTCCATCTCGCAATCGGGCCGGAAGCTGGTCTCTGGATTACCTGTTGGAGCCGTTGCCAGGGGCGTCGAAACCGCTTCCAAGGCCCTTTACCTCGGACTTGGTGGTGAGGATTATGCTCTGTCACAGGTAGTGCCGACCTTCTTCCAGCTCATGAGCATGAAGAACGGCAACTCGTCTGTTGGCGCGTTCCTTGACCCCGATTTGCTGATCGAGACGGGGACAAGCGTGTTCAATGGCATTGCTGCTCAACTGATGCGACAACTCGCTCTTCAGCCGATGGAAAAGCAGGTGGCTGGAAATGTCTCGTATGTCGAGAACCGTCTGCATGTCAAAGCACAGTCAACTGGCTTCATGTGCGCCTTCTTGGCACTTCTCACACTGATAGCCGTTGGCACAATCTTTGTCCGACCTCGCGATGTGGTCCCTCATGAGCCTGGTTCCGCTGCTACTACGGCTGCCATTCTTGCGGCGAGTAGTTCGCTGCGCCAGACTTTGATGAACATGGGGTCCCTTCGTCAGAGCCAGATCCGCTCGCGATTGCAAGGCCTCGGCTTCCGAAGTGTAGTCGTCCCTGGACCGGAACCGGCCTTTGTGGTCGAACCTGTCGATCAGAGCAAAGAGCAAATCTCGTACAAGGCAAGCGAGGAAACGCACGCTATGCCTTGGTGGTGGCCCATGGCAGGTACACGTTGGTTCCTCTGCGTGACCATTGTGTTGCCGCTGCTTCTTATCGCGGCCCTGGAGATCGTGCAGCGTCTTTCAGATACCAACGATGGCTTCGTCGACATTGGTCCATCAGACTCGATCGTTCTTGCAACATACATCCCAGCTGCAGTAGTACTTGGCGTTGCCAGTATGTATTCTGCTATCGAGTTCATGGTCGCTGTCTTTGCTCCTTTTCACGTGCTCAGGAATGGCCGAGCCTCCCCGGAGCGTTCCATCAGCTTGAACATGGTTGGGAAGCTTTTGCCCCATGCAGCTTTCATGTCCTTCAAGACCCGGCACTTTGCGGTCCTCGTGGCCTTGCTTGCCAATTTTATCGGTAGCTTTCTGACGATTGTCATCTCTGGTCTTTACAGCGCCATTAACGTGCCTCAAGTTCAGGATCTGGCAATCCAGCAACTCGATACGTTCAACTTTAATAATGTGGACCTGTCACTCAGCGACAATCAAGCTGCTGCTATCGACAGTCTGATCGAGTATCTTGACCTGGACTATCCACAATGGACTCATGAGGGACTCGTGTACAACCATTTCCAGCCGCCTCAAGTGAAGATTGAGAATTCGAGCACTAAAGCGCCATTCACCATCACCGTCCCGGCATATCGGCCAAAGCTAAACTGCACGCCTCTTGTCGAGAAACGAGAGGTAAAAATGGTCGAGGCTATTGCCAAAGCGAATTATACGCAAGCCATCGTGGGACAGAACGGGTTCACTCAGCCCATGGTGGGCTACATGCAGGTTGGCTTCAACAGCACCTTGGATTATGCGAAATGGTGCGAGAGTTCCCCAAACAAAAATGTGACGGGAAAGTGGTGGATGGAGTCGTTTCTCATGCCTTACACCTCGAAGCCAGTATACTTGGGGCAAGCCTCGGTCATGCAATGGAGTAGCCAGTGGATCAGGGGCAACGGTGCTGTCAATACCAATCCTACCACCGGCGATGGTTTCGGTGCCAACGGAATAAGCACTGGGAATTATGGCTGCCCTTCCTTTGCGCTCACTCTCGGGACCGTTCAAGTCAAGGGCCTTGAGCAGATCGGGAATACCACAAAGTGGGATATCGACCATGATCTCAGCACCATCTTGTGCTACCAGAACCTTGAACGAGTGGAAACGACTCTTACCTGGAGCCTGCCTGACTTTCAGTTCACCAGCTCAGGCAAACCCAGGATCGATGAGTCTACAGCGTCATTGGTGAAGAACGGCACAAGCTATCGGTATGAATACGCCATCAATGCTTGGCTTCAGGGCCTGAGTGACTCTGTCTACAACCGTACCATTCCAGGGCCGAACAACACGAGCCCAGCATACGCCAATATCGATCGGTTCATCTCAGCGCTCGTTCACGGCAAGGGTGGAAGGCCTCTCGAGGAATACCTTGGAGAGGAGGGCAAGGAAAAAGTAGCCGAAAGAGCCAATAACCTTTATAAAGGGTACATGGCACAAGCTATGTCTTTGAACATGCGCAGCAACTCTACCGACGGTGCTCGTCTGCCATCGTACAACGGAACTTTGACAACATCGAGCCATCAGCGACTGAAGCAGAATAAACCCACCAAGATTGCCCTTCAGGCCATGCTCGCGACCATGGTTGTTTGCGCCATCGCAACGACGCAGCTGATGGAAGTTCGAGGTGTCCTACCGCATAACCCGTGCTCAATCGCCGGGACAGCAACGCTCCTTGCAGGCGGCGAAATGACTACACCCGAATTTGTTCCTCCTGGGTCAGAATGGCGCAATGACGGAGAGCTAGCACAGTCGGGAGTATTTAGCAGGAGTGCATACACACTCAAATGGTGGGACACTGCCTCACATACGACGGAGAAGCAGCGGTACGGTGTCGATGTAGACCGTGCTATTGGATGAGAAGTTCCATGGGCAAATGTTTCCTTTTGGAGTTTGGATTTGGATATACCGTAATAACTCGTGAAATTCACCCACTTTTTTTCGTCTCCGCCTTTCCACTTTTACCCGTGAAACTGCCAGAATATGGTTCTATAATTGGCTATGAACGCTAGCGTGAACGCTTAAAAAGTGAGCGAATCTCACGAGTTCTTGCGGTACCCAATTGTCAGCGATAAGTACAAGATGAAGCAGACCTGTGTAACAACAAACATGAACAATGCCAACAAAGAATGGCGTGCTTAAAGATGGCTACTAATCCCTCACCGGGTGAACCTTTCTTTCTCTTCTACACTTACACATGCACACTTTCTTATCCAAGAAACATTAGAGAACTACAATGCTCTCAATTCGCCTCTATTGGCACTGTCATGGCACAGTTGTCCTCATCTACCCTGAAGAGGGCCTAAATTCTGCAAATTCTCGACACGACAACCAGCACGACTTGAGCCGATATACGAAGTCAATTTGCCACAATCGGATCGATAGCTCAGTGGTAGAGCGAGAGATTGCAGATCTCTAGGTCGCGTGTTCGATCCACGCTCGGTCCTTTCTTTTGCCTAATTCCACGACCCTTTGTTTTTTTTTTGCACTTCAACGCCACACCAAGAATCCAGACCCATGAACCGACTCAAGAGGACACGTCGGCATCAATAACTGATTACAAGGATCGATAGCTCAGTGGTAGAGCGAGAGATTGCAGATCTCTAGGCCGCGTGTTCGATCCACGCTCGGTCCTCTCTTTTTGACATCTGAATAGATTCACTTGTCAGAATCTCTTTTTGGGACTTATTGCTGCTCTCAGTCCAAGATTAAGGCTTGAGCCAAGCTGTTCTGCGGTGAAGCTGGGCCCTGGAGCTCGTGTGGGGAGAGGATGGAGCTCCAAGGCTGGGCGTTGTGTTGTCTGCAGGCTGACCGCCCTTGAGGCCACGTCTCAGATTCTCGTGATACCTCCACTCTACTCTCAAAGATTCTTGGCTTGAAGATTTCGTTTCTCCTCCTGTCGTGGTCCGAAAGGGTTGGCAGTATCATTCCATGAAAATGGTTACCGATGTTGGCTCACTTGATACTAAACTGAAGACTGAGGCTTTGATCATATGACAGCAACGGATGTTACAATGAAGATATGGCATAAATCATCGCTGTGTCTCACCGGGATCTGTTCATATTGACTCATGGTGTTGTTACCTCAAAACGTTCATTGACTTGGAGTTCATGCAGCGAAATTCAACCATCTTGGTCACAATCACCAATCATCACAAAGACTTTCAAGAACAACCAATTTGGCACGGTGTGGGCATCAGAACAATATTATATTCCATGGGTTTTCAAATCTCAATGGCGCTCGCTTAGTTACTCGTGATCCATCATGACATCTTACAAGAGGTTGATCAGCTCGTTGGCGATACTGTGGGCGTTGACACCAAAGTCCTTGGGAATGGTCTACAGGAATCGTTAGCTTTGCATCCTGAAACCAGGCTCACTGAAAGTAGCATCTCATAGTGAGTACATACCTGAAGATAGAGAATGCCCCCCTCAATGACAGTCTCGTTATAAGACCTCTTCAGCTCACTCACGACACGGACGTGAACGGCGCTCTCCTCAACAGCCTCGACGAGACCCTCCTGGAGCATTTCATCCTGGTCAAACTTCTGGTACTCAAGATCAGAGACCAGACCCTCTAGGTATGACAAGTGAGTTCGTCCAAAGATGTCCTCCCAGCCATCCTGGGCGTTCTTGTCAGCCTTGAGCTTGTTAAAGTTATCCTCAAAGTTGGGCACGATGGCGACATCCTTGCCAAAGATCTTGTTAAGCTTCTTCTGGACCTCGGGAAGCCCATTCTCGTAGTCGTTCCTGATGGAGGCGCGGGCGATGTAGCTCATGGGCCTGTCGCCGGTGGGACCCTCGTTGAGGGCCTTGACGAGCTTGCTGCTCTCGGCGGCGTAGCTAGTGTTTGTGCCCAGATTGCCCTCGGTGAAGAGGATGACGAGCTTGCCCTCGGGAGTCACCTTGACGCCACAGTAGGAGACTGTCTTTTCCTCGTCAAAGTCCATGGTGAGGACGTGGGCGGAGCAGATGTTGTTGATCTCGGACTTGGGGCCTTCTCCTCCGTTGGAGTCGATAAAGTATCGCATCTGATACTCGACACCCTCAACATAACTAAGGTGGACATGTTAGTGGACAACTCACTCTTAAGAGAGGGGCTACATGAAGAAGTGATGAGAGTGGAAGTGAGGAACGTCTTACCCGTTGATGCAGTCACCAAGAGAAGTGGATGCCCACGAGTCCGCCTCGGCATAAGGATACAGGGCCTTGGGGTCAATGTCGATGGTCCATGACTCTCCAAGGAGATCTGACAGCTTCTTCTCCCACTCCTCCTTCTTGTTCTCCCAGCCATCCCGGACTGGAAGGGTGTCAGCTGGTAACTTTATCAAAGTGCACATGGGGAAACGTACTGTTCTTGCGAACAGCAAGAGGGAGCTTCTCGGCGGGAGGAAGACGAGCCATGTTGAAAGATGTTTAGTGAGGATATCTGGAGGAATGAGGTTTGAAGGATGATGGGATTCTGGAAAAGCCGGTGACAGCTGCGACAATAGAGGCTTTTATGGACCAAAATCATAGCTTGATGAACCCCTGAACTCAGGAAGCTTCAACAGCTGTCCAGGCAACATGCCAAACATCTGCCTAGCCAAGGGACGGCTCTTTCGGCAACTTCTGACTCGGGTCTAGAATGAAAAAATCGTAAACGCCGGACGACGCCTCTGCATTCGGTGTGACAGAGGCGGGGGAGGGGGGGGATACCATCACCAACCTCCTCCCACGTGCGGGCAAACATTTGACCTTGGGGCTGACAGCTAGTCTGAAGTGCAATTTCCACGACTGCCAAGCCGATGAGCCGCTTCCGGAGGCAGCTGCACTTAAGGGGCCAATCTGCCTTGTGCCTGTCCCAAAGACGCCAAAACGCCCAGCTGAAAGTTAGCGCCGCTGGCTTTGGAGCGGCGTGAAAGCCCACGCGCGGGGCAGCGCTATGGGTAAACTGGGGGAGACCCTTTTCAGGGGTCTAGGTAGATTAGGCGACGTGATTGATAATGGGCGCGGTGAAGTGATTTTGTTGGGGAGGGTCTTTGTTGTTCTCGACTATCAAGGTTCAAGAGCTGGAAGTGAATTGCACCATCTTTGAGCATGTCTCTGTAAGCTGCCCTTTCTAGAGTTGTATCTATCTACTTACTGACATATCTAGACCGTTGAAAGCCAAGGTCTCTGTCAGAGACAACTGGACAAACCCAGATAGTCCTGCACAAAAGGCCATCAAGGCCCTCAAAGATGTGCTTGGCCTTGAGGTTCACTGTGAGCCTGAATGGCCGATTCTTGTTTCCGAGTTGGACAAGGTCTGGGAAGACAAGAATCAGCTCATCGCCTCGGTTACATCCTTTCTGCAGACCTGGTTTCAGGTTCTGACCGAATTACTTGATGATGAGAGTCAAGAGGAGTGGGCTGATAAGCTGTTGACCAAGATCAATGAGCTTTGCTCTAGGTTGAACTTGATTGTTGAGGTAAGCAGAATGGAGGCCGTGGAGTAGATTTCAAATAGGATATGATGGGCTTCATTAACAAGATGGCTGACATTACAGCACAGATTTCCGAGAGTGAGCATGCTTCTACACAATGGTCTGATGGACGCCTAGGCTTTGTGCTTTCTCTCCCCAACACTCAGGTCTACCAGCCAGCTCAGTTTGCGGGCGTCTTCAAAGAGCAGCTCCTTGATTGCTTCGAGGCCAAGAAGCCTGCGAAGCCGCTGCCTATTCACTCCACTACTGGAGATGAATGGGCTGACGTTGGCGTAGAGGATGAAGCAGAGCAGCCTGTACAGCAGCCGCAGACAAAGAGCCAGCAAACGACTGTTGATTACCTGCCTGATCCCAACACCATGCCCAAGCCTGGAACTCTTCTCCAAAAGACTCCCTACCACCTCTTCGTCTACGCGGTCGGCAAGAACAAGATCGAGATTGAGTGCAGTCACAGCCAGACTCTCGAGGTTCTATCCGAGTACCTCAAGAGATGGTGTAGAATCAACCCAAACCTGACGACCAAGGTAAGAAAAAACTGTCCTATTCTATGGTGATTACTCTAACATTACCAAGCCTCCCGCGGTAGAGATTGAGCTGAACCATGGTACTTCTGGCTTTGGAGTGACTTATGACAGGCTCACTTTGTTTTGCGAGAACCGGTATGGAAGCGTCTTTACCATCTCGGCTACTATGATCTTGAACCTTGTTGAGGGTGTTTTTGGGTACCAGCAGGTTTATAGTGATGCGTGTACGTGGCATTATCGCAGGGATACGCCGTTTAAGAAGGCGTAGGATATAATCTCTGTGAATTCAGTAGAACTGTAGTAGATGGGCGAATGATGGTTGCTTCTCTTTGATAATCAAAAGATGTTCTGCGTCATGGGGGCAAGAAGTGAAGGCAAGGTATCTTATCAAATGAGTACTTCAAACTTTGTCTCCTGGGTATACTAGGGACTTGCAAACTCTTCCAAGTCTGGATCATCGTTCGTGATATTCTCATGACCTATTTAGAAAGCTTGGCCGCTGATAACTATGTGCGCATTCCCTTCTCCTTGACCTCGCCAAAGAACTTGAGCTCCTCCGCCATGGCCCGCGTGCCTTGATCCAGTGGACCTACAGTTGGATACAAAGCCTCGAGGCCAATCTCGCGCACGTTGACCGTCTGCTCCTCCTTTGTGCCGATCATCATGATCTCTACAATGTTTCCGTCTCCATACTGAGGCTCTTGGAGAACACGCATAATCAACTCGGCGCAGTCCTCTGGCTTCAAGGCAACGTCGCCTGGTCGAAGTCTGTCACGGCAGTATTCTTGCTCAAAGATGGGTGTCTATCATTGTTAGTAAATGTAGAGAGGTAGGTATCTTGGCATGGAAGACGTACAAAGCACGGTCCTGGACAGACAGCAGAGTTTCGGATGTTGAGGGCCCTTCTCAAACCGGATAGAGACTTGACCATGCTGACAAGAGCGGCCTTGCTCGCAAAGTATAGAGGAGCTTGCATGGAATGCATGTAACCACCCATGCTGGCAACCCAAAGGAGGTTCCCCTCTACCTCTGGGTTCTGTTGCCAATAATCAATGGCGATCTGGGACAGCCTGATTGGGCCAATGGTGTTGATGGCGAAGCTCTTATACTGGCCCACCTTGGCATCTTCAGGGTCCTCCGAGACGGGAGAGATACCCGGGGGTTTCCAGAAGGAGCTTGAAGGGGGCTCATAGACACCAGCACTGTTGACGACAATATCAATTCGTCTAAACGTCTCGAGGGCCGTCTTCCATAGTGCAGTGATCTGGGTCCAGTCGGATATATCGGTCTCGCAGAAGACGAGGGATGCCTTGTTGGGTTCCTTCGCAGGATGGGGATATTCGGCGATCAAAGGCTCGGCCTCGGGTCGGAGGCGCAGGTCGGCGATTATGACGGAGCATCCAGCTGCGAGGAGCAATCGGACAGTGGCAAGACCGATACCTGAGATACGAATGAGTCTACTTGAGCGAGCATCACATGCAGAGACAACCAACCGGAGCCGCCTCCAGTGACTACGGCAAATCGATCCTTTACAGTGTAGGCGGACATGGTTGCTGGGGAGAAGAACGGGTGGGGGGTTTCACAGGGGAAGCTGATCAAACAGAGGAGAGAGCTTCGACAGCGCGGATAGGTTCGTCTTTATAAGGGATCGTCGGGGTCATGGGCTTTGAAGCTGACGGTTACAGGAACCTGGTTCAGGGTCATAGCGGTGAAGGCCCCTGGCAGCGAATGTTTCGACATGGGAGATGAGCTCGCCTACGCTCCCCAGTGTAGCATTGCAGTAGTTCTCATCGCTTTTGCCCATACGAATATTGGAAAGCCCCGGGAAGCCTGCGGATGGCCCCGTCGTTGGCCCTTGCTAGCGGGGAGATCAGCAAGGTCGTCGGACCATGCCAAGGATACAGTTCTGGGGGTTTGCTGTGCCCCCCCCTGGGGAGGCTTACCGGGATGGGAAGTGGGAGGGACGTGGAAGATACGAAACTAAAGACGAATTGTTCACAGAGAATATAATTATTTACCTGATTGATGGTCAACTTCAAAGTAGCCAGCTGGTCAACAGTGGTCTGATTAACCTCCAAAGCCAAGGGGACGGGAAACAATGCCTAGCCTCCGCGCAATCTTGGTAAGAGGGATCATGCTGAGACGAGCCTAGCGTCCTGTACTTGACCTGTCATGGCCAACAACAGGTCACATCGTGTACAAGGTAGGAAACTCTAATCCTCGAGGAGGTACGAGGGTCCTGGTTGAAGGAAAAAGCAAGGGGCCAAAATTCTTGCATGATTAAATCAGAACCCGACAGCGCGGATTTCGTTTTTAATTCATCTCAGGAAAAACCATCGAGTCATGAACTCTATTCTGGCAACTTTTGTTCAACACCGGCTGCTGTCTGGTTCATCGACAGATATCTGCCATGGCTGAGGATGCGGCTTGGAAACCCGTTGAACCCGAGGGCCTGGCTCTCGGGACGTACGCCACGACGGTAACCCTATCGGTTCTCTGCACGATTGTTGTACTTATGCGGACGTTTGTCCGAGCGAGGAACCGGTGTCTCGGTACCGATGACCACCTGATGGTTGCGGGATGGGTAAGCAACGACCAAGATTGATGCTGCTTCGCTTGGCTGACTGTAAACAGGCATCCTACATGGTACACAATGTCATTGTCATTGTTGGATGTCATCGTGGTATAGGTACGGTGCGGAGGAAGCTCAGCGATGCTCAAGTTCGAGAAGGAATGAAGGTTCGTCGCGTCAATTCGGTCGAGATATACACGCCATCATCCTAACGAGATGCTACAATAATAGTATGTCTTTCTATGGCAGATTTTCTACGCTGCCACCCTCGTATGCGTCAAATCGAGCATCTGCGTCACGGTCCTACGAATAGCAACGGGAAAGATATACGTCTGGCTGCTACGAGGCCTCATCGGCCTGTCCATTCTGATGAGCTCGGTCGGATTCATCGTCATCATGGTACAGTGCCAACCGGTCGAGGCGTTCTGGGATCCGTCCAAGGGGAAGTGTATGAACAAGATCCTTCCTACGGTCTTGACATACGCGGCGTCGGCTGCCAATGTCATTACTGACTTTGCTGTCGCGACGATTCCTATGGTTCTTGTGCGAAAGCTTCAGATGAGGTCCAAGTTGAAGCTGTACGCGCAGTTGATCATGGGTCTGGGAGTGCTGTGAGTTTGGTCCCGAGTGTCTGATCACTACCCATGACTAACGAAACGATTATAGAGCGTCGATCGCAAGCATCATCCGAGTCCCATATTCGAACGCATATCTTCAACCCGCCAATTTCGTGTGTATGTACTACACCATCCCCCAGGACTTACAGATAGCTAACCGGCATCGACCAATAGATTCCGTGGCAAACATCATTCTTTGGACTGTGGTAGAGTGCGGAGTAGGCATAATCGCCGGCTCCCTCCCATCCCTCAGAGCATTCTTCAAGAGTCTCGCAAAAGACAAGAGCACCCAAGAGTACAGCGGATCCCACCACACCGACCTCTTGACCATCGGACGTGTGCGGGATAGGCAGACACGGTCAGGCCGCTCCCATGGGATAGAACTTGGAGCTGCTGCTACTGCCACTGTTGACTATGGCGATGCCAGCCAGGAGCGGGATGACGATAGTACTCGTCATATCATCAAGGTGACGAGGGAGTCTGGGATGGAGCGGAGTGGGAGTGATGAAGAGGAGTTGTACCAGGAAAGAGATACGAGGGATCCAAGGTTACAAAAGGGAATGATGATATAAACTAGGAAAGAACATAGATAGATGAAGAGCCAGATCATAGGTTGGCGTTGCCCAAAATTGTTATCTTTCTTCATGGAATTGTTGACCTTGAACTTCTCTCACAACTATCATGAGATGATTCCTTCCTTGCTTCGGTTTATGCCTGTGAACATATTTCCAAATCATCAATTACGATTGAAAACAGAGAGTAGGTCTCAACAACAAAGAACGCAACCACGTGCCACCAGTGGTAACTACGCATTTACTTCTCAAACTTTTCTCTGGAAGTCAAGAGCTTGAAGTTTTATCAAAGTAGGAAGGTCACTCACTGACTGGGTGGAACAACGACTCCATATCAAGAAGTCTTTGACCACCTCATCTTCGATTCTGCCTCAAGCTGTGGGGATGTGGTGCTGGGAAGTAACTCCCTCTGGTTATCTGCTGTACGTGCTATGACAGAAACTGCTCAAGGTGGAAGGTTTTAGGGAGAGACATTAACCAAGCCATCCTGCCATGATCAAATGGGCGAGGCAGTAGCAATGGCTCGTCGTTTCGCTCTTTACTTCAAATGTTTCATTGATGCCATGGAAAGTGCCATCTTCGACTAGAAACATGGACATTTATTACCTTCATCCTGGCCTCGGTTTTCTTCTTCTCTTCTCCTTTCTCCTCACACTCGCTATCATCCATCATGAAGATGTAAGTCTACCTTGCACCCCCATTCATCCCGTCTACGTCCCTCTCTATCACCATCCAATATTCATCCAAGATCTCTCCATATCCTTCTCTCGCACTCATCCAACGTTTATCCAAGAGCTATCCACGTCCCTCTCTCTCACTCTTATCATCTTCATCCATCGTCCATCCGAAACATCAATCGATACTGACTTTAATCAGATTTTTCTATGAAAAGCGCGTAGGGCCTCAGCAGCCCCGTCGCCAGCAACAACAACAACAACAACCACCACCACCACCATCATCATCATCATCATCAAGAACATCGGGCACCTCCCCCGGATCCGCACCCCGCCCTCCGTCCAATGACGCCTCTGCCCACCGAGGCTCGAGGACGGTCCGTCGCTCTCCTCGCTGCCATTCCAGCAGCCTGCCGGGCTCCTCAGGCCGTTCTGTACGTTCATCCCTCATATCATGAGTCCAGACTAACAGCATTTTCTTTTGTAGAGCTCAACGGATGGGGAGCCCAGGGCCGCTGGAGGCGGCATGGAGAGTGATGGACCGTTCGACCTCGAGCAAGGTGTGGCCGAGGCAGAGGGCGGATGGGTGGAGTCCCTGCGGATCGAGGGAAGCCCGGTGTTCTTGTTGATGATGATGCTCTTGGTGGTGGTCCTGTTGTTGTGGTTGCTGGCGGCGGTGGCCTTGCTGGGGCCCGGAATTAATAATGCGCTGACGGTGGTGGCGTCTCGCTGGCCACCTAATCCCTTTTAAAAAAAAAACAAAAAAAAACAAAAAAAACAACAACAACAACAACAACAACGAGGAGGACGAGGAGGACGAGGAGGACGAGGAGGAGCGACTGTTTTTTGCCTTTTTTTTTCTTTTTTTTTTTTTGGAATTGATTTTTCGTTCTTTTGGTCATGACCTTTGTCTACATTCCAGGATCACCATCGTGCTCGTGAAGACTCAATGTTGCCCAACTTCAGCTCTCAGCTGCCCTCTCGAGGTTGGCTAGGTTGGCCAGGTTGGCCTTCCACCTCATATTCTTCCTTTGGCCACGGCCACAGTCCATCCATTGGCATGTCGTCGTAGATGAAATTAGCGCTACACTCTGGCGTATCCACGTCATAGCAGTACACGGTATTTTCTTCTTCATCTTCGACTCGGGCCACCTCCACCTTGTCTGCCGTGAGGTGGTGAAGACGGAAGTTGGCGACGGGGCGGATGTCCCACGCGTAAACGCGGAGGTGACCTGACCATCGAGAATCGACGATAGTGTAGGAACGAGCGTAGCCCCAACTATCCTCTTCGGACCAGTATTCCTCCCTGAGGTGTCCCTCTTCTTCCCGGACATTGTCTGGTGTCAGGAAGAGGCCATCCCTCATGATACCGGCGATATCCCGGGTTTCGAGGTCCAGAAAGGCAGACCAATCTACCAGCGAGTCAAACGATCCTCCTCTCTTGATTTTCTGATCGTCCGATGAAAATCTGAAGCTTATTCGCCATATTCTGCTGGGTGACTCTTCCTGGTGGTGCCCTGGCGTCTCGTCTGTTGTTGGACTGGGACCATCTGCGATGAACCCAAGACCCCGGCGCACTGAGTTGAGTAGTGAAAAGTCAAACTTCCAAAAAGCCATCGTGGAAGCTGGAATTGGTTGATGATTTCAATGAGTGAGTAGTAGCGAAGGATGAGAAAGGATTTTGACTTGAAGGTTTCTAGATGGAAAATAATGGCAGAAATCAGCTGAAGGGGTAAAGGGAGCTTGGGGTCTTATACATGATGGCAGCTGTCAAAGTTTTACCGCAAGGTTTTCAGGCACAGTTTTGTAATATCACCTGATGGACTGTTTAGATGATTAACTGCATTTGAGTTTGTTGAGCAACTGGAAGCGAGAGTATAACTAGGTATTTGGTGATTGATTGCTTGCCACAGCAGCGAGACCGCCACGAACATCCACAACATCACTACTGCTATTAATAAAATCACCACCAACGCCAAGCCGTTGGAGTTGGGTGGCCTGCCGACATCCGTCGAGCTCCCCAGAGATGACATTGTTAGTACGACGTAAGGTTCAAAGGATCGCAGAAGCAATAGAAATTGACCGCCATCACGTTTCGAGGCACAATGTGTGGTACCTTGGGTAAGTTGCACCTGCGACTTGCACATGAACCATCTCGTCTTTCATGGGTACTTCAACTTGACACATGGCCATATTCCCATCATTCCGGAGCTTCTTCTTTGCTCGCTTGTTTTGATCCTTTCTATACCTTTTGGCGAAAATCAGCCCGTTAAGAAACAAACATTTCATATCAATAAAGAAGGCAGTTATTGACACATGCCGGCATCAAAAACCAATCGAAAACACCATGACGTCGAGATCCCATTATCATTATAAAGCTGTGAGTCTACCTTGCACCTTATTCATCCCGCCCACGTCCCTCTATCACCCATCTAACATTCATCCAAGATCTACCACATCCTTCTCTCGCACCTATCCAACATTCATCCAAGATCTACCACATCCTTCTCTCGCACTCATCCAATATTCATCTAAGATCTATCCAAAACATCAATCGATCTTCTATATCGGTTATCCCGGTTTCAACTATGATAAAGAACACATTTAAAAACATCAATCGATACTGACTTTCATTAGATTCTCTTATGAAAAAGCGCGTAGGGCCGCTGCCATTCCAGCAGCCTGCCGGGCTCCTTAGGCCGTTCTGTAAGTTCATCCCTCATGTCATGAGTCCAGACTAATAGCATTTTCTTTTATAGAGCTCAACGGATGGGGGCCCAGGGCGGATGGGCGGAGTCCCTGCGGATCGAGGGAAACCCGGTGTTCTTGTTGGTGATGATGCTCTTGGTGGTGGTCCTGTTGGCGTGGTTGCTGGCGGTGGTGGCCTTCCGCTGGCCGCCGAATCCCTTATAAAAAAAGGAGAGAGGAGGAGAAGGAGAATGACGACGACGAAGACGAAGACGACGAAGACGAGGAGGAGGAGGAGGAGGAGGAGAAGAAGAAGAAGAAGAAGAAGAAGAAGAAGCGGCGTTTTTTCTAGATGGAAGGAGTTGGGTACTCGAGGATATTTGCATAAAGGTCAAGGTTTGACTACGAGGTTTCCAGCTGCTGGGCAGCATAACCTGAAATTTATTTAGCTTCTCGCCGATATGCCTGTCACCTGAACAATGCTGAAGCACGCGGGATGACTTTGCCCAAGGTTACTGAACAAGGTTCATCGATGAGTCGCACTCTCTTCAGTGACGTGCCGTTTTCGAGTCAAGGGAAACTTTGTTACGCGTTGTCAACAGGCCGCTACGAACCAAGGTTGGATGTTGGTATACACATTGGAGTATGTCTCTTGAAATAGAAATAGGTCTTACTATGCTTGGTTTTCGTCACCAAAATTGTGGATGAAGTATCGGCACTAAACCCCAATGTAGTTGCAGCATGCTACGATCAATTCTTGAGCGTCATCCAACAATAGGATGTAGAAGCCGCATGCCTAAGAAGGTACCCTGTCAAGATAGGCAGTGCCCGTTTATCCATATATACGCGTGTCCGTCAACAGTTGTCAGTTGGTGTTTCCAACTTTCTCACCAACACCAACACTTCATCAATCACCATCATGACTTTTCCTGACTACATCATCGTCGGCGACGGCACATCCGGTCTCGTCGTTGCGAATCGCCTCTCTGAAGACCCTAACGTCCAAGTCTTGGTCCTCGAAGCTGGTGATGACCTCACTGCTGACCCCGCGTCAACATCCCCGCTTTCTGGACCGCCCTTCTTGGATCTGATGCAGACTGGCAGTACCATTCAACTCCCCAGCCAGGTCTGAAGAATCGCTCTGTCAAAATTCCCCTGGGAAAGGCAATCGGTGGTTCATCTTCTCTTAATGGCCAGGCTTTTATCACTCCAGCCCAAGCCGATATTGACGCTTGGGAGAAGTTGGGCAATGTTGGCTGGGATTGTGCGAGCTTGGTGCCATACTATAAGAAGTCATATACCCTTCTGCCGCCCAAGGATCAGACGACACTTGATCATTTGGGCATTGATTGGATCAATGACGAGTATAAAGGCACTTCTGGCCCTGTCAAAGTGTCCTTTCCCGGTGTCCTCGAGAACCCTCTCTGCAAAGCGTGGATCGACGCATTCCGAGACTTGAATAAGATCACAACTGGCGGTACGTAAGCGAGCTACTCTTCTGCCACTTGTCCTAACATTTGCCTAGATCCATTCTCGGGAAACTCAATTGGGGGATATAGTCATTTAGGAACTATTGACCCAGAGACAAAGACTCGAAGCTATGCTGGCTCTGCTTACGCCCTACCTGCTCTTGAGAGGCCCAACTTTAACATCATCACGGGTGCCAAGGCCCACAAGATCCTGTTTCAAGAAGCTGCTGACGGCGTCGTGGCAACCGGAGTACAAGCCGAAGTCAATGGCGAGATCAAGACGTTTACCGCTGCCAAGGAAGTAATCATCGCTTCAGGCACTTTCAACACTCCCAAGCTGCTTGAGCTTTCCGGTATTGGAGGAAAAGAAACACTAGAGAAGCATGGAATCACCGTCACAGTCGATCTACCGGCCGTAGGAGAGAACCTACAAGACCACGTCATGACGGGAGTTAGCTATGAAGTAGTCGACGGCGTCATCACCGGAGATGCCCTCATGCGTCAGGAACCAGAAGCCCTCGCTCTCGCCCAGGACCTATACGAGAAGCATCGAGCTGGTCCTTTTACTGTCGGCGGCACGCAGTCTCATGCTTTTATGCCTAGTCCTGATTCTACCAAGGAGCTACTCGACAAGTACCCGCCAAAGCCCTAGAACCAAGACTACTACAATGCTGTCCGTTCGATTCTTGAGAAACCTGATGCCACTTCTGCGGCGTGCTTCTTGTTCCAGGTACAGGCAAACCTTCACGAAGGCGGGAAAAGCTTTGTCGGATCGTCACTAATGCCTGAGAACTTTGTCTCTCTTGGGTGCTTCCAATCTCACCCTCTTTCGCGTGGAGCAACTCATATATCCTCAGCTGATGTCAACGCTGTGCCTGATATTGACCCTCGTTACTTCTCTCACCCGGCTGATCTGGAGATTCTGGCTCGTCACGTTCAAGCCCTCGAGGATCTCCGTCAGACCAAGGCACTGGGTGCTTTCATTAAGCCTGATGGGAAGCGTAACCACCCTGATTCATTCCACATTGGAACCCTTGAAGGAGCTAAGAAGTACGTTCTTGACACGGCTTCCACAACGTTTCATGCGTGTGGTACGGCAGCTATGTTGCCCAAGGAGAAGGGTGGAGTCGTGGATACTGATCTAGTTGTCTACGGTACCAAGAACCTTCGTGTTGTTGATGCCAGCATCTTTCCGCTTATCCCTCGTGGAAACATCATGTCTTCGGTGTATGCCGTGGCTGAGAAGGCAGCAGACGTCATCAAGGGCGTTTGAGGTGGAAGTACGCTAGGAATAGATAGCTTATGCATCAAATAGACCCAAATAGACATTCAGATATTCAATAGAAACCACCCTTTAGAACAGATCAGAAAATGAACGCAAATCCTGGTGAGTTTTCGACTGGGTATATCCTCTATATCCGGGTACTGTAACCTAGAATCAGCAAGCACATAGAACCAATCTTCTTCAAGTGAAGAAAGCCACAAGGTGGTCGCGTTGACGGGGCTGAAACCATTTGTTCCGCCAATGATCGAACAGTCTCGGTCAGCTTGCAAGGTGTTGGAACTGATCGAAGCGAGAATGAAACCCGAATGGAAAGAAGAGCACTGGCCTTGAGGTGGTAGAAAACAGTTCGCAGAGGAGAAACGAAAAGATGACACAAATAATCAACGGCCCCTTTCGGTGTCAGCCGCAGTGAACATGAGGTGGGGATGGCTTCAAGATTGGATGCTAAGCGAAACTGACGAATACGAATACGACACAAAACCCCGAACCCGTATTCGGAGTCTAGCTTGGTAAGACTCCCATCACTGCACTCGACAAGCATAGGAATCAATAACCAGCACATCGATACTAGAGCGCTTACGCCGAGAGACACTCATTGGCCAATTGCTTCGGTTATCTCGTAGAAAATGGAGTTGTCAGAGAGACTTCAACACTGACCCGCGGTAATCCTTGAGCAGGGGAGGGGGTTGGGTCAGAGTGTTGGAGGATGAAGGAGGAAACGAGAGTGAAGGAGGCATTTGTGTCTTTATTGTAGCTTCTTTGTTTGCTTTAAAAACCCTCCGTGTTCCTCGTCTCTTGTGATTCTTCATCCCGCCAGCAGCTCTTCCCATCAAGCCCCTTGTTTCTAGCTAAGATGGTTTCTCTTGTCTCGTACCCAGTTTGGGCCATTGGAGCCTTGTTGGGGATTATTATCCTCCATGCCTTGCGACAAAAACTTTTTCGAAAGGCGGGAGAACCTCCTCTCGTTTTCCACTGGCTTCCTTTCATCGGAAATGCGGTCTCCTACGGATTGGACCCGTACAACTTCTTCCTGAAGTGCCGAGAGAAGGTAGAGAACCAACTCTGACCTTGTAGAGACTTTCACTGACTATTGGCCGTCTCTTCTAGCACGGCGACGTCTTCACCTTTGTCCTCTTCGGCCGAAAGATAGTCTGCTGCCTCGGAGTCGAAGGCAACGACTTTGTCCTCAACAGCCGACTCCAAGACGCCAACGCCGAAGAGATCTACGGTCCTCTTACAATCCCCGTCTTCGGTAGCGATGTCGTATACGATTGTCCCAACTACAAGTTTATGGAGCAGAAGAAATTCGTCAAGTTTGGGCTTACGCAAAGAGCCCTCGAATCCCACGTCCAACTGATCGAACGCGAGGTCCTCGATTATATACATGCTGTGCCTGCTTTCTCTGGAAGTTCTGGTACTGTCGATATTTCCAACGCCATGGCTGAGATTACAATCTTTACCGCTGCTCGATCGCTACAGGGAGAAGAAGTGCGGAGAAAGCTTACTGCAGAGTTTGCTGCTCTGTATCATGACCTTGATCTTGGCTTCAAGCCTGTCAACTTTCTTTTTCCTTGGGCTCCTCTACCTCACAACCGAAAACGAGACGCTGCTCATGCCAAGATGAGGGATATCTACATGGACATTATCAATAAGCGAAGAGCGGAGGGGGGTGATCTGGAAGAGTACTCTGACATGATTGCTAACCTGATGCGTTGCACCTACAAGGATGGACGGCCAGTTCCTGATAAAGAGATTGCTCACATGATGATTACTCTTCTTATGGCGGGTCAACACTCTTCCTCTTCGGCTAGTTCTTGGATCATGTTCCGTCTTGCTTCACGCCCTGATATTGCTGAAGAGCTATACCAGGAGCAACTCACCCACCTGAGTGTCGATGGCTACCTTCCACCTCTTCAGCATTCAGACCTCGACAAGCTCCCTCTTCTTCAAAACGTGGTCAAAGAAACTCTTCGAGTTCACTCCTCTATCCACTCCATCCTTCGCAAGGTCAAGACACCCATGCAGGCACCTGGCACTCAGTACACCATCACCACAGACAAGGTCATCCTAGCTTCACCTACCGTGACAGCTCTCAGTGAAGAGCACTTTCCCAACGCCAGAACATGGGACCCTCACCGATGGGATAACAAAGTCAAGGAGGAAGCTGTTGGAGATGATGTGGTGGATTATGGCTACGGAAAGGTATCCAAGGGAACAAAGAGCCCATACCTCCCCTTTGGAGCTGGTCGACATCGATGCATTGGAGAAAAGTTTGCCTATGTCAATCTTGGAGTTATTGTTGCCACCATGGTGCGCAACTTCAAGTTGTCTACGATGGATGGCAAGTCAGGGGTTCCGGCAACTGATTACAACTCTCTTTTCTCTAGGCCAGTGCAGCCTGCTAATATCCGATGGGAGCGACGAAAGGCATGAAGATAGGATACGTGTTACTGATGTAGTAGTCAATTGCCAGAGACAAAGAGTTAGGCATGATGGCAAAGGATATTTGCAAACCTTGGCATTCTAGACTTTATGAAAACTTTTCTATCGCTCAAACATCCATATGTGACACCCAAATCAGCACACCAAAGTCGAATCCCCCCTTTGAAGCCACACGAGTTGCACACGCGTAACAAGGACCTCCACCTCTTCTCACAACAGCATTCCTCCCCTTTTCAGCGCACCAAGCTCTTGCCATGATCTCGCCCCCGTTACAAGCAGCGTTGATAACTATCAGGCGTCCATCCTTGTTGTTTCCGTCAAATTCCTTCATTTGGTGGACGGGTATCACGATGGTCTGGTCCTTTTGGACTTCTCGGGTGTGTACTTCGTGTCCGCCGCTTTTTCCTCCGTGACAAGGCGGTAGGGATACAAAGATTGGGTTTGTAAAGAGGGTATATGTGACTACCTTGGTCAGCGGCACTAACTTTCTGATGACGAAGCTAAAGTCGATGCTGGCCCGGTACTCGACACTTCTCTCGTTGGCAGGGATATGAGGGTGGATTTGTTTAAGTCTGATGGCCTTGACGGCGACTGGTCTCAAGTCTTGGATGGGAGGATGAGGGAGTGTCACCCATTTTTTGTCGTTGGTCATGTCATCAGAGTAAGCCCATAGATCTTCATCAGGGCTAGGGCGCCAACGTGCCAAGTGGTAATCCGGATCCCTTGAAGCGATGTTAGAAGCCTTGATGAGATCAACAGGCTTAGCATCAACCATCATACAAGCTGATGACTTCTTCTTTGACATGGGGTGATCCACGACAACTGGTGGACATGGTCCAACCCAGCCACAGAGAGCTGTCACCCCTGACCAAGCCCCGAGTACTCGACCAAGCACACTCCTAGATCTCCAATAGGAGCATCTAGGAAGAGACAGCCCGTGTTGGTGAGACTCTGTGAGGCGTATCTTGGAGACGGAGGGTGACATTTCGATGAGACATGACATGAGTTTCAATGCCACCCACTTCCCAGGTAGTGTCAGTCCGAGCAACCAGTCTTGCATCAGACATGACACTATTGCACCGGTAGTTGTCTTTTTCCAAGCATCCTTCGCATTGGCGCGTAGTTCGTCCAAGTAGGGCCATTTGATGTGCTGGGCAAAGCAAATCAAGCCTTCCACTTGTGCTTCATGGCAGTGAGACTGAAGACGGGTTGGGTGAAGAAAGGTATCCCACTGCTGATCACCCAAAACCTTGAGAGCCTTGTCCCTAGAGATTTGATCTTGCTCAGGCTGCGGGCTACTCAACTCTTCAACTCTTGCTTTCGTCTCGGCAAGGTCCTCTTTAATATGATCGGTCGCCTTGGAACCAGCAAGTTTAGCGGCATGTTCATAAGCCGCCAGTGCCCTCACATCGTTTCCACCCTTCTTCCAAGCCGCAGCCAGCATATTCCAGGCATGAACACTTTTAGGATCCAGTTTCGTAGCAACAAGGGCGTCCTGAGCTGCATTTGCCCAGTTTCCAAGTTGTAGGTCGGCAACAGGTCGAGCAGCACGATATGTGGCCGAACTCAGGTCAAGCTCGATAGCCTTTGTGTAGAACTCCTTGGCAATCTTCCACTGCTTCTCCTCAACCGCCCTGTCACCTTGTTCCTTGTGATCCTCAGCCCGAGCCTTCACCTCCCCAGTGGCAGCCAGTTTCCTCAACCCTGAAAGGTTGAGCGGCATCTCCTCCATCACGACCTCGACGTTTTGAAGCCATTGATCTTGAATGATGAGGGCGGCGAGTACGGAACGGGACAGCTCGGGATTGGATGATTCAGGGGGGTTTTCCAAATCGAGGGCGAGTTCTCTGGCGAGGATGATTTGCCAGAGTAGATGCCATTTTCCATGGTCTGCATTCTTGAGACTTGCCCACTCGGATGAAATGGAGGACTTTGTTGTAAAGTCGGTGAATACATCGGTACGGTTGAGTACATTGCAAAGAGAACTAGGAGACTGGGCTGGTTCTTGATTGGTTTCAGGATTTGATTTGACACTAAATGGTCAGTACCCTTTCATTCAAGTTAAGTAACAGGATACTTACGCGGTAACTGCAAACTCTTCCAAGTCTGCCTTTCTCTGCTCCTCGCTTCTTTCGTGGAGACGTGTCCCTCTCCTCATCTCGTCGATCCGTCTTAGGATCTTCTTTTCCTCCACGCATTTGAATTTCGCCTTGTCAGCTTTCCGAGATTCTTCGATTTGCCTGTTGGCAAGATATTCGGCCTCCCAACATTCGACTCCAAAGCCTTTGGCTGTCACTGTCCCCGGAATGGCGCCGGTATATCCTGGTTCTGATTCAGCATCAAGGAAGATGCAGTCTTGGCCATTGCCATTGCCGTATGTCTTGCGACGGTAGAGACCTGGTTTTGTTAGATTCATCATATAATATCCGCGTCAAAGGTAGACGAACTAAGTGACTCGTGAGGAAGTCGGCGTGCCTCAGGCGTGGTATCATTGTCTTCTCCCTCTAAGAAGACGTTTGCCTCCACCTTGGGTGATGAGCCCGTGTTTACGGTAAAGTCAACTCGTAGACTTCCCTTGGTTTTAGCCTTGACAACTTCAGCAACCTCTTGAAGCCGATTCTTCAGATGGGTAGCATCTTCTGAAGTTGTCTGTTGGTTTTTCGATCTCGAATCGACAAGTTCTTCATACATGGCCCACAGTCGATCAACCTGGGCCATTTTGAAAAGTTTCCAGGCCAGCAGGGAATAAACAGTTTCGAAATGATGGAATTCACCATTTAGACGGGAATAGGAGAAGAAGAGAGCATTCCCACGAGGGGATAACGAGCTCTGGATGTAAGAATCCTCGCCAAGTCTGCCAAGCTCAGCGTGATGCCGTTTTCCTGCTTCCTTGTTAGCATAGCCACACTCAACCGAGATGTCGGTGCATGGACGAGAGGGTAGGCAAGACGCCATCTAGCCAGTAAAACAGCTGACGACATCCCCGTTTTAAAGAGGAGAAGATTGTGGCAGTGTAAAAAAACCACATGCAACGCCATGTCTTGGCATTCAAAGTTAATGGCGGCGCCTGATTTTTGCTGGATGCAGTGATCACCAATGGTTTTCAACTCTGGTGGATAATATGATGTAATTGAAAAGGTGTCGATAAGGTGTAGCAGATTCACTGGTTAAACAATCTCGTATAGGGGGATTTACTTGGCCATGCAGATTAGGAGAGAAATCCTAGGTTTCAACTAACAAAGAATTATAAGTCTTTCAGATAGGAATGCAACTGACTCAGGCCATCAACCAAGATCAGGTGAGCCTGTGTCATGCAAGATTACCTAATACCCTCGGCCAACCTCCACGTCTGCCAAGGCTGCGATACAACCTCCCTATCCACCTACTGTAGCATTCATGGTATCTATGGTCTCTTCGTGACTATTCCCTATTCGAGCTTCTCTTTATAGATGCCGAGACATGCCACGCCTATATCACACCAAGTCTAAAACAGGCTGTGCGAGATGCAGGTCACGACGCGTCAAGGTGAGATCAAGAGTCAGCTCCAGATTTCCATCCGAGTCACTAACACTATACAGTGTGATGAAGTCAGGCCAGTTTGTGTAAGTTTCGCTATACAATACCAAGACATCTTGTGTATTGACGGTACTGTGTCACCCAGGGCGGCTGTCAACGACACAGAGTCCACTGCCACTATGATCGTGCACCCCAGCCAAAGACAAAAGCTGAGACAGGGACACCCTCAACCGTTCCAGCAACTCCAGTAGATTATGCCAGTCCCGCTCCACCAACCGAAACCCGCGAACGCCGGTATCGCGAGCTTCGCCTCTTGCATACCTTTGTCGCTGACATCTGTCCACACACTGCGGGAACGCACCTCCCCGTGCTCCAAAACACATGGGTAAACGAGGTTCCACGGATGGCTCTGGAACATGAACCCCTGCTCAACGCCATCATGTCGATATCTTGTCTTTACCTTCTCACCGAAGGCAGAGACACTGACACAGAGCTGGAACTACATCGAGCCAACTATCTCGAAGCGACAGTACAGCAACATCGCGAGACACTTGCAAACATGACAAGGGAAAATTCAGATCCAGCTTGTTTCGTCTCAGTACTTCTCACCATGGATACTTTTGCGAACATGAGGTTCCGACAGCTGGAACCTTACGAACCACCTCTTCACTGGCTTCAAATGTCTCGAGGTCTCGGCGGTGTGTTTCAACAGGCCATAGAGCTCCTAAAGGACGACCCAGGTGCCAAGATGCGGTCTCTTGTAGACACGGCTGGATCCTACGTGCGATCAGACGTGGTGTTTTGCAAGTCTAACCGAGAAGGTCTCCAGCACCTCCTGGAATTTCGGGAGGGGGAGATACACGACGAGAGCGATGTCACAGCGTACGAAAATGTGGTCAGCTACATCGGCTCCGTCATGCAGGGACTGAGATACAGTGAAGATCCCAAGATGATCAGTCGGAGGCTAACATCCTTTTCTGTATTGGTTTCTGCGCGATACATAGAGCTGCTACGCTTCCAGAAACCCCGTGCTTTAGTCTTGCTGGCGTACTTTTTTGCTTTGGCTAGTTGTATTCGCTACACATGGTGGGTTGGTCCATCGCCTGGGAGAGAAGTCAGAGCTATACAAGCTCAGCTGGGAGAAGAGTGGCAGGCATTAATGTCCTGGCCTATAGAACAACTAGAGAAAGAGCCATATGCTCCGGATGAGAAAGATAGGGCCCCTTGGCCAGAGGCAACAGCAGTGATATCAAGTGTTTGATAGTATAGGCGGGAAAATAGTCAACTTGACTATGCAAACATTCTTTGACTATATACTATATACAAGAAACCGTTCACCATATCCCCAATCCAAGTTGCTCATCACCAAAGCTCACATGTAGGTTTCTTCTGAGGACAGTCAAACGCCTTGAGGAACCCAGCCGAGTTCTGCAACGTCAACATGATCCTCGCATCATTAGGACTATGCACATCCTCAGACAACAACCTAACCTCGTCCTCTTTCGGGATATTCTTGCAAAACGTCTGTCCCCACTTGACAAAGAACAGCTGCGCTCCGGTAAAGTCATCCAGACCGGGAAGTCTCTTGGCAGGACCCTTCTCCTTCTCCCACTTCTGCCACGCTAGGAAGCTTGACACTACACCACCTGCATCGGCAATGTTTTCACCTAGTGTCAACTCTCCGTCGACGTGGAGCTGTGTTCCGTTGGGTGCGGTGATGGTGAACTTGTTGTACTGCTCGATGAAGCACTCGGTCTTGTTTTCAAACGCTGCGATAGACTCCTTGTCCCACCATGTCGTCATGTTACCCGTAGCATCAAAGAGACGACCAGTGTTGTCAAAGCCATGAGTGATCTCATGACCCACGACACTGCCCATACCTCCGTACAAGAGATATGAGGGAAAGTCAACATCGTAGACAGGGAACTGCTGGAACCCAGCAAGGAGAACAATGGCGTTGAGTTGAAAGTCTTGGTAGGCGTTGGCAGCCAGCGTGCTCATCTTAAACTGTCCCCGATCAAAGGGCTTCCCGAGGGCTTCCCAGTTCTTGGCGATGTTGACCTTGGCGAAGCTGAGAGCATTGGCAACGTACGACTCGGTAACTTCAGCACCGTCGTAGTACTTGTTGATAGCAACAGGATCAACCGCGTTAGGATCTGTAGGCAAGCCAATCATGTTCGTCATGGCGTGTAGCTTCTCAGCAGAAGCCTTCTTAGTCTCATCAGTAGGCCAATCTCTCGTCTCGAGACGCTCCAGGAACGCCAACTCCAGAGAGTCAACAAGCTGAGATGTCAGGTTGTGAGCCTCGGGAGGGTAGTACTTGTCGACGAAGAAGCGAGAGAGGATCCAAGTTAGACCGGTAGGACCAACCATGCTTTCAACCATCGGATTAATGGTGATCCATTCAACTCCAGAATCGAGAAAGTCGACACACCGCTGCCAACGAGGTGGAGGGCTCTCAGGATCTTGTCCGAGTAGTTTCTCCTGAAGAAATGCATTCCAGGCGTTTGTCAGCTCTGTCTCGACGTAAGGAGACAAAGCCGTGATGGCCTTCCAGACGAAAAAGGTTTGGATCACCTCAGCAGGGGTCTCGGAGATGATGTCTGACAGGTTCTTGTAGTAACCCTGAGTAGAGAAGGCCACCTTGTCGGCCTTGTAGCCCTTGGGAGCAAGCTGCTTGACCACGTACTCGTAGTTCAGCTGTGGCGCAAGCTTCTGGATGTCTTCAATGCGGAACAATGGGCTTAGCTCATCGTCGTTGTCATCCTCTCTTGCACGAGAGAACACAGTCAGCATCCTGATATTCAGCTTGATCACCTCAGACATGAGGGCATGAGCCTCTTTGACGGTAGGCTTGGCCGGGTGCACAGCAGCGAGAAGGGAGGCAGCGAGGTCAAGATACTCAAGAATCCCCTCCTCTGTGCCGGGTATGTCCACGGTGCTTGGCGTATTAATGACGAGGAGGACCTCATCTGGATCGACCTCGTTTTGCTTGTTGGTGAATCTCTGAGTCGTCTCAATACCCAGACTCTCAAACAAGACAAAAGTCTCGCCCAACTCCTTGGAGTAATCATGAGTCTCATTCTTGCCAGCAGACTCTTCAGAAGCAGGAAACACATCCACAACAGTCTCGACAAACTTGGACAAGACGCTGAGGCCCTCCTCCTCGATGGCAGTGTAGTTCATGCAGACGTTGTAGGCGTCTTGGATCTTGGCAAAGTTCTCCTTGTCGGCTCGTGACTGCTCCTTGGTCAGGTTGACCGTGATCCAGCCGGCTTCTTTACCCGTGGGGTATGGACTCTCGAGGATGCGTTTCACGGCGCTGAGGACAAAGTCGCGGGTGATAGAGATGCCGTTTGTTCGTGACTGGCCTGCAGGAATTTCATTGCGGGCGGCCCAGTTTCCGCAGACCACTATACCGACTAGGTTAGAGTTGTATGGTAGAGGGGAGTGGTTGGAGGTGTACTAACACTGGTCGAAATCTGTACAGGGATCAATCTCTGTATAGTTGAGGGCGAGATTCCCTAGAATCTCTGATGCAATGTGAACACATGCTGGAGTTGTGCAAAGACTGCTCTCGCCATAGCTGCTTGACATGATTGATGCTTAAACGGCTAACAAACCGCGAAAACACAAGGGGAAGAGGATACGAGAATAACCCAAGAAAGAGGGGAGAAACATCTCTTTAAAACACTACCTAGAAAAAAAGCCACTAAAAAAACAAACATGAATTCATAGGCCACGGCATTCTCTGGGCTTTCAGCAGGCTGGTTAATGTGCATAGCCAGGGTCATCGTTGGCAGTGCATCAGCACCAGCCAGCCCGCTGCCTGCTGTGCAACAAGCAACAAGACCGGTGTGGCCCGTTGGTTACATGGGGGAGTCTAAGCGCTGCAGATCAGGCTGTGCAACAACTTGTAGGCACTTTCTCCCAGGCACGCCAAGATTATTGGGTTGATCCTTGGCTGAGCCGACAATCTCCCAAACAGGGCTGTGTCATCATAAGATGAACCATTTCGAATCCTGCCACATATTCTGGGCGGTTGTTGATGATTGGTTTGGCTTGGTGCTATGCCATATGAGGTATCGTGAAATCGGGCGAGATCTTTAAGCTGAGATTCTAACTTCAGCCTTTAAAAGTCCGTCTGACGATGGAGGCCAAAGTCAATTGATAATAATAAAACAAAAACTGCCTCTTGAAATAATCACATGTCATGCCAAGTAAGCAGTAAAGAAGCGGGCTTGTCGCCACTTTTCCCCCTAAATCGTTGTTGTGATGACAGCAGCCACAGCTTTCAACGAGGCGTTTCTATGGAGCCAGATCCAAAAGTCCAAATTCGATCCCCCCCGGAGTCTCTCTTCCGAGGGTATATATAACTCTAGTTTACCTAACCATCTTGAAAAGGTCTTGCTTTGGGGCCATCGCAGCTTCTATACCGCTTTGAGACGGAGACGCTTGGAGTGGCTTAGAGACGAAGCCACGTCAGACGAAAACGAGTCAGATGCTCAAAAGTATCTTGAAGCTGATTATCGCGCTAGAATTTCTCGAGTAGGATCATCTAGATCTCCTTCTGCTTAGAACTTTTGTCTTGGTAGTATTTCATGCCTCGGTTTCAAGGCCCATACCCAAGATAGCATGTCACTGGCAAGTTTGTGCAAAATTTATCAATAATGACGCTCACTTACTAAGAATCGGTGATAGTAGTTGATGTATTTACTCTGACAAGGCTCTATCACTATGCATACTGTTGATAGGAAAAAGCGAAGCGGACATGGTTTGGTCGATGAAGTCGGACTTAGGTTTTCCTGTCGCAACGGCCCGCCGAAAGTGAAATCTTGTTACAAAACACCAACATGGAAGAAACCGTTAGCATTCCTAAAGAGGTGATATTTAACGGCTTTGACGCTAATACCGTCTTTCATCCGCGCATTGTTGGCCTTGTTCAGCTTTGCTTGTATTCACGACTTGGCCTAAGCAAGCACTATTATAAACCCGAAATTTGCAATTCCTACACTTCTTTGTCACTAAAATTGAATAGAAGACTCGCTCAGAATATATTCGTATTTAAGGGGAAGGCATTGGCCGCAATCTAGTTATGGCTGTTAGAAACGAGTGCAAGTAACCCCGTCAAGTCTACATTTAACATGCACGCTCCTATGTTTTGCATCAATAACTGTATTCCCCTCAAATCTCGTCACTTACAAAAATAAATCCAAAGCAGTTACTTACCCAAAACCAAGAAGCATGTGGTGAATGTTGCCTTTTGTGCACAGTCATGATGACTCCATCTCCACTCAACATAATACCAACAAAAAGTCCAAAGCTCATTGGAACTTTGGTGATAGACCCAACACCCAGCCATAAGCAGGAAAAAAAAAACCTGCATAATTCACTCACCAACAGCACTTCTGACGTAGTAGGGGTCCAGCTGATGTTTGATCCAACCCCTGCATGAAACTTGACCATGTCGATGCGGGCGGGGCTGCCGGGGTGATGTGATCAGATCAGAATTCCCATGTATAGATGAAACTAGTAGGGGGTGTGATCTACTGCAGAGTCCTAATGCGCAAATTTATGCCGTGGGCGGGACGGACTGTTTATCGTACAGTAGTTGATGTCACTCATCGTGCGTTGACACTCTTAGTTGCTGTGATATATTAATATTCTCCTACTATTGACAGCTAGCTAGTCTTGTCTTTGACAGCTCAAGAGACAGTGTTCTTGCAGCGTTACGCCAATGGACTTCTGGCAGTGCACCAGGCTCTCACCATCGACAGAATGATGCTTCACTTTGTGGCTGGCTTCGTAACCCCTTGCACTTTAGTCATGGCTGTATGAGACTAATTACGTTCCTGCAGATTATGGAAGGACAACTCTGCTGGTTTGACCCAACCACAGACAAGTATACGCAGCCTGCTTGAAACACTGCACAATTGTGAATGACAACGAAACCGCCAATCTGCAACTCGTTCTGGCCTCAATCAATTGTTTATTCCAGTAGCCAATAGTTGGTTAACTTGGTTACGCAGTGGCGTAGAATGGCGGCGGTTATCCTCCATGGACGGCATATACGTGCCCTTAGCAACCCATCGAGTCGAACTGCTGGCACACACCACTTTACTATACCGTCCAATCATGTCATCTCGCCTAGAATACGACAGTGAAGAATGTGTTCTCGTGTATGCAGTATCTAAGCGGGAATCTCTTGATGTTCTCATCAACTTTTGCGCCAAGTTTGCCAGCCTGGTCTCCTGAAGTCTCCCAAGGGATCGATAGTAGTATTATAAACGCCAAGTAAAAAACGATGTACCAGAGATGATTGAGAAGTGCGTCAATGTCAACGTGTCTTAGAAATAGGGCGACGTCGAGAGGAAACGTGCGGCTATTTCGGGAAACCTCCCCCAAGTCCCCCTCCACAGACTTAGGAGACCACCCCTTGAGTCAATCGGCTCTTCCACCACCCAACCTCCTCCAGTGCAAAAGCAGGCATTACCCGTTGCAATTGGCATATTTTCCTAAAGTAAGCGGCGATGGAACCACCTGGAAGATTTCGCGCCAAGGCGAGGGTTGAGAGTCTCTGCCACTGCGACATCTTCAACGACATTTGGCAGTGGGACACAGAAGGACTCACATATCGCATCCCTTTAATGGGGCACATGGATCTGGGAAGGACTTTTATCTTTCAAGTTGCAAATTGTCTTTAATAGATACGTAATTGCCAGCCTTTTGTCATTCAAGAGAGGGGCAAGACCACACATCGCAACGCCCTCAGCAATAAAGAATGTTCGCTCCAACAGTCATTCCCTGATTTGATACATACACGTATGATCGTTTGTTCGCTGATTATACCATTTGTTCACCCAATCCAAGAAAACCCCATACATATACCATATACCCAGACCGTAAACCGCGTGCCAAAATACGTAGAACCATCAACCCCTAGATACAGCAGTTATCCCAACAAGAACACCTTATCTCCCATTCAGATCAAGCGTGAATGGCCGCCATGGGTGACGGCATCATAAATGGTCCCAACGCCGATGAAAGAATACTAGCAATGTTGCGAGCCATGTCTGACTTTTTGCCCAGGCACCATAGCGCCTTGGTGCAGTCTTCGCACCTCCTCACCAAGTTCATGAGCCCAGCAGCCTCAAGGGCTCCAGGGTCGTGCCTCACATTCTCTTCCACCTCGGTGAGAAGCAGAATAGCTGCCTTTGTGAATGCCCGTATGAGTATCATGGTCCAGGGCTCTGTCAAGATTGACCCCTCAACCACCGCGAAGTGAAGATCCGACACGCCGGTACCGGGAACATCTCCAGCCCGGGGGCATGTCGAAACTCGGGCGAGATCCGACAGGATAGACGCGCTGTCTCTTCGCAGCGATGTCACCACATTGGTGGACTGGCGAACCTGTGTCGAGTAGTCCAAGCCCAGCTTGTTCTCGTCAACAAGCTCAATCAGGTCCGCCATCAACAGAGCAGCACAGTGGAAGTGAGCAACCACACACACAAACCAGCTCTGGATGTGTGTCGGGACCGTGTCGTATTGTTCAACAAGGTCCCGGAAGAAGGCGCCGTACGTAACGTTCCAGTGCTTGTATACGGCCATAGCATTCGAAATGACCTTCTCGACCGGCTCACCACGGTATCTGCTCCTAACAGTGTTCTGTAGATACGAGACGTGGCGGAATAGTATCACTTTGATGGGGGCTGCCGTGACAACACCCTTGGCCGCAGCATCATATGTGCAAGGCCAGCGAAGGACTCCCTCCTTGTTGTCGCGAACAAAAAGCTCTGCCCACCACCTGGCGTCCTGTGGTCGGTACTCAATATTATAGGACTCATGCTCGGGGTGGTCCGGATAGGTTGGGTCATGGTGACACTCCTCATCCGATACAACCACAGGCCGGCCGTTCATCGAAGAGGAGACAGTGTCAAACATGACAGTCATCCAGTAGACAAGACCAATGGTTCCTCTGTCTTCCTCACTCAACGATTCGGCCGACGTAGCCTTTTCTAGGCCAAGCGAGCTCTTGGACGCATCAAGCACTCCAGTCTCCCGAGCCTCATACTGAAACTTGAGCGCATGCATCTTCCGGGCCGCTCGCTCCATGAATACTGGGGGACCTTCCTGGGCGATAATCTCACTCAGTTGAGAAGCGATTGACCCTTCGCCTGATGCAATGGGGCTTTCTCCACCAAAGTTGCTCATGCTGTAAGGCTTGTCGTTGAGATCCTCATCATCCATTGGCTTCTGTGCCAGCCCCATTATCAAGTCCGCACAAACCACCCGGAAACATTCCATATCAGAGCAGTCCTGGAGGGCGCGTTTTGCCTGTGCCCAGAAAGTGCGCTGGAGTGTCCGGTCGAAATCTTCGTTAATCTCATCAAACTCCGACCTCATACTGTCCAGCTGGCTCAGACTCTGTGGGAACCTGTCTCGCTCACGCTGACTGCCTTGGGCCCACTGTGTAGCGAACGCCATGATAGCCAAGTGGAGGGCCTTGGATGCTGCACGATCCTCGGATTTAGAGAGTCGGATCAGCTTCGTCGCCTGCGCTTGCTTGTCGAGTTGAATAACCCGGCGGTAGATTCTGTTGTCTTGTTGTTTTGGTTGACCAACACTAAGACCCTCAAAGTGAGAGGCTAACCAGCTAACGCCATTGCTCGACGGCCTTGCGATAGCATTGGGTTTGTAGGGGCAGGTCTCTTCAGAAAGCCAGCAAGACAATGCATGCTCCAAAACGTCATGGTATATCCGCATCAGGTTGTCCGAGATTAGGTTGTTGTTCGTCTTGGTCATCATGTTGTGGGTTACTGAGAAAGGCGAGATCGAAGTACCGTAACTCCTTGCAATGCTCTCGGGGTAGTGGCGCACGCTGAGGGAGCGAGATGAAACGTCGCTTTCGTATGAGTTGGAAACCGACGGAGACGGTTGGAAGGGAACATCGCTGCCAACAGACTGAGTCTGAAACAGAGGCCACCCATTCTCACCATTCTCCTCTTCGTGTGTTGCACGTTGCCTGGCGTGAAGGGCTTGACTCGTAAGCTCGGTGGGTGGCGTAAGGTCCATCGGAGGATGTGCCGGGGTTGAATGAGGCTCGAGGCTGTTGAGGACTGTGTTGTGTAGGCTCGCGTCGAAGGCAGTCGGGTCGAATACGTTATTCACGGGCATGGTATCGAAAGTGGTATTGGGAAATGCTGGAAAGTTGGCAAAGTTGGGATCCATAGGTCCCCAGCATGTCAGATCGTGAGTCGTCGGCGGTGCCTGTAACATGTCTAGCAAGGCAGTGGCATTAACGTCGAGGCCCTGCGTCGGCAGAGGGGCCTGTGTAGGAGAAGGTCCCGTCTGCTGTTGCTGAGTGCGCGGCCGTTGACGCTTGGCCTTGGTGCGCGATTGATCAGGGACGCGACGAGCATTGGCTCCATTCTGGGCAGCAACGTCGCCGTTGGCGTTGGCAGGACCGGTCTGTAGTTGCGCACGAACCCAGTGGAAGGTGCATTGTTTTCGTGTGCGAAGGCAGTAAGAACATCGTAGGGCTCGTGAATCAATCTCATCTGCGAGGTTTTATGGACCCTCGGTTAGCGTCGTCGAGTCGGGAAAAGACGCGGAGAGGGAGAGGGGGAGGGATGCGAAGAAGAATGCGATGAAGAAAACTCACCGAGATGCTCCTCGGCGAGAGAGACGCCGTTGGCACCGTCGGCGCCATTGCGAAGTCTCTCTGAATTTCGCTGAATATCCCAAAGCGAGGGCGCGTCGCATGCCCGCTTGGCCTTTCGGCACTGGTCGCAGGATCGGTTCTGGCGTCTCATTGTTGGGAGCGACGATGGCGGGCGGGAGGCAAGTTCTGTCTTTTCTATCTGGCAGCGCAACGTCGCGTCGAGGACTCAGCGACGGCGATATGCCCTGAAAGAGATCGAGGGCGTTCGTTTCGGGCGGAGACGGCGTATTATCAAGCGAAAGTGGGCGACGCAGGTTTGAAGGTGGATGGATGTTGGGAACCTGCGGGAGATGGATGGAGACTGGAGGAAGAGATGGACGCCCGGGAAGGGGAGATGAGATTTGCCGCGCACTGGACCTAGTAGCGCAGCCCCGCGAGAGTGAGTCCAGTCCAGTGTGCTGAGTGGGCAAGGGCGCAGCGGCCAATTTTGGGTCTCCAGTGGGCACAGCACATGGCCAGCACAGTCTGGAGCGCAGGGCTTTCCTCAGTGGGCGCCAGGTGCTGGGTTCACTGGGGTTAAGATTCTCCGCTTTTCCGAAGGCGGTTTCACCTCCCCCGCACCCCGCTAATCTACTCGGGTACTAGACCTGCTGAGACCTGCCTAGAGCGAGTGCCCGATCCAGGATCCCCTCGAATTGGAAAATGACACGGCACCTGATCACAAGAGTCGATCGGGCCTCTCAGAGACTCGAGGTTCAAGGTTTCCTGGGGAAAATCAGGTCAAGGATGGGTGGGAGAGGCACGCCATTTGCTGCCCGCCCCAAGACACTGTTTGACTCGTTCAAGCTTGTCTCTGTGGAGGCGGTCTTTTTTTCCTTGGCCACACACCAAGGATCCATTGAGTGTCTAATGCAGAGGGGCTGGCACACTGCTGCTAACCAACCTCACTGCGGTGGACGGCGACCTACCGGTACGCTCGGGTGAGAATCCGTCCTCCGAACTCAACAGCCCCGAACTCGTTCAAGGCCCCCCCGATACAACCTGGAAGGTTCCGGCTGGGGGATCTTCGCGTCGATTTATGCCTCTTTAGGTCTTAGCAGCTGTGCCGCCTCCCAGTAGGCCAAGCCTGTTTGGTGCCACTGGGTACAACCGGAACAGAGAAGAAAAAAAGGGGAGGGGGGCAAGACTCGAGACAGATTACGTATGACAAATGGGAAGACGTTCCAGTCCAAAGGGAAATGAGGGCTTGGGGAATGAAGAAAAAAGGGCAGGCTTCGAGAAAAAAAAAAACGAGGCGAGGGGGAGGGAGGGTTGCAGTGACGATGGATGTCAGAACCCATTCTGATGGCACATCGCATCCAGTCACATCCAAGGTTGACAACCCATCACAACGCTGAGAAGACAGGAAAAAAAAGAATTAAAAAAAAAAGTTCCCAGGTTCCCTAGCATAAATCATCCGCAAGGGGACTCGCTCATAGTGGGTCCATCCTGCGGTGCGTCGCGTGCGCGGGCCCCAACCAATCGCATGTGCGCTTACCAACCCTTGGCCTGACCAAAACATTCGATGAGCCCCTCAACCAGACAGGGATTCCGTGTCATGCCAGCTTCGATCCCAGCAACCCGGCCATTGTCACCTCGTCCTGATTATTGCAGCACACAGCAGCAGCGGCGGCAGCAGCAGCAGCACCATGCAGTCCAAATTGAATAGTCCCAAGTCTAGTCCTTGGCCCCTGCATCTTGACACCAGAACTGCTTCATCAAAGAGGCTCCGGAATCGGTCTAAAAGCACTTTGGCAGCGCAATATGACCCACAGGTTCGTTCAGATACCGGGATACCGCCCTGTTCACGACAGCCCTACTCTTGAAAAAGATACCTACGGCGCAGAATCTCCGCCATGCTCTCGCCTATCTTGAAGCTAGATACACTATAGATCTCGACCATACCAGAGTCAGATATTTGACCGAGAAAACACCCATTTGTTTCGACGCTATCTGATCCTTTGCGTTCCGTTGAGATTGGGACTCAATGTTGCTTTTCATAATTAAGCGGGACTTTATGCATAGGTTGAGGTTGCAGCTCCACCACGGTATCTCAGTTGCTATGCTGCCCCTCCATGATCGTGATGTGGAACTCGAACAAGCTTATTCTTAAGCTCAGCCAGCAACTCGAATATTATGCGAAAAAGATGTGAATAAAAAGGACTCTCGCTTTTACCTTTGCTTTCTTCCAGGTGACCTTGTCAGTGATTTAGATGAGGTTGAGCAGGTTCGGTATGTCTGAAAAGTTGCCTGAGCTTGAGGTTGGGTAGGTAAGCTGTGAGTGGAGGCCGAGGTAGCTACACCACAGCTTGTTTCATTTTCTAGTGACTCTAAGTTTTTACAGCAAGCAGTTGAGGGAGAAGGAGGCTTTAAATATATTCGAGGTTCCTTCTAGACATTGCTCGTTACTCAGCTTGAATAACTACCAGCTGAATCGTGCAGTTCTCAACAAGGCTCCTCTCAAGCTGAGCTCAAGGCGCGATGGAACTAGGTAGAAGCTCACCAAGCTACAGGACCAGGGAGCATGTTGCCTCGGTTAGTGGATCTGCCGAGCCTGTTTAATGCCAAACTCAGTTCCATCGCTGTCACTTCAGCTCAAATGACCAGCATGCCTTTCGCCACAATTTCATTGCTTCTTTCACCTTGGCACTCTGACGCTGTACCCACCTGCAACCAACTCTATCACCGGTCCGTGAACCTCATCTCGATCAACCACGAAAAAAACAACCCGAGTTGATGCATCGCGAGTCATACAAGCTTGCTTTTCCCGGGTGCTTTGACCTCCCCCCGCAATTCAAGCAAGGACGCCGGCAGGACACAAGTCTGGGCTGAAGCTCTCTTGACTTCACCGACCAGCGGCGGGATCCACTCCCCACACCGCAGATGCGGGGAAGAAAATCCGGGGTACAGATGCTGCCTGCGTTCCTGAAATCCCAGGCACTTTTTTTTTTGTTCTGTCGATCTGCCATTATTGCCTTGCTTGTCAGTGTCATGTGTCACGAGGCTTGACAAGTCTGCTTGCTTTTTGTCCGTGGTTTGGTATGCATGAGGGTTATGCGAACGGGCGTTCTGAAGCATTGCGTAGGCTCGCTTTTGGTTACAATGCACCATCACATCTACCGAGCCAACCACTAACGGACCAACACGACGCTGATCCTGTCCAAAAGGAACCGACAAAGGATGGGATTCAGCATATCTGGAAACTCGAACGATGATGACTTGACATTCGTAAGCCTTTTTTTCTCAAGTCTGAGCCTCTGCAGACCACCACAATTCATTGTGTTGTGCTACGTTATCCAACCACCCTCGGTGAAGCTAGTAGCCCACCATCGGTAAGAAACAGACAGGGTCTAGATTCGCCCAGACCCTCACGATGGATGGAATTGAGGGGGAAAATACACTTGCCACATGCGTTCTAGAATGAGGCTCCCTCTTTGTCTCTTCTGATCGTAAAACTATGGCTCGCTTTTCTTCTAGGCTACCCGCCCTTTACGATGAGGAGAGACCCAATCACATCGACCTCGAATGAGGCCCGCTAGATTCATCGGAATCGGTCCTCTTTACCCCGAGTCAGGAAACCTCCAAGTCGGTGAATACCCAGTTACTGTACGGATACTCCGTACAGCTTTCGCTAGGCTGGACTTTGAGCTTATCATTTACCGAGATGCAACCTCTGCAGCATGGCGGCAAAACACGGGATTGAGAAATGCATGGTAGAGCTTAGCTATTGGGTCAAGACCGAAAGGTGTTTGTGAATTGTAACCCTAGATTGAGACTGCCGTACTCCATCGCCTATGTAGATCGTTGCCATGATAGTGCTTGCGCAGTTCAGTCCTTGACCGCATTCATTCGCCAGCTACACGAAAGCCCTCGAATCACGACTAGACCTCCAAGTTCCAATTCCACCACCCAAACCTCGACACTCGGCAACTCGGACACGATACGGCATCTCCTCCATCTGTTCGTGCCGTCCAGGCACACTGCCACGTAGAGGCAGTTTATCCTCCAAGGACCAGGCTTCTCCTCTTCGGCATCTTCGGCGCCATTCATCCTACAGCATACGTCCAAACATACGAACTCCCAAGCCTTTCGTGTCTGCAAGGGGTCAAAGGTAGTCATTCCTTCACCTCGGGCTTCCGCGATATGCGACCCCGTTCCCTCCATGAAACCTGGCTGCAGCCACAGCTGGGCCCTTGAGCACCTCCCATTGGGTCTGCTTCCGGTGTGTCAGGACCAACACACACCTCACGGCGCGGGGAAGCCCTGAGCACAAGCCCACCCCCGCGAAGAGCCAAGGAAAACTTATGATGGCCTAGGATTGTTGCATGACAATCTCACAACTGTTATCTCTTTTCTCTCAAGATGTCGATCCCGGGATTCGTGCGCTTTTTCCTTGTTCTATATCGTGTTGCGTACCAAGAAGTAAAAAAAAAAAATGTCTCACAGCGGCTCGGCCTGGACAGAAGAAAGCAAGCAACCCCGTGGGGGCGGGAAGGGCAACCAAGATCTCTCCATCTTCCATCCCACCCCCTACTGTATGTACCTTGTGTTGAATGAGACGACTTTTTTGTGTGTAATTTGAGGGGGAAGCTTACCATCCATTCATCGAGGAATGTGGCTGCTATAGCAAAGGTTTATGCTGTAACTGGCAAGCGACCTGACGCTTGGCTGAGCGAGCGAGCGGCCGCGAAGTTGCGCACAACTGAGGATGAGCGCAGTTGTGAGCTGGACATGGATGGATAAGCCAAACAGCCAGAACCCGACTTTGCGCGAGTTTTCAACCATTTCATTGCTTTTTTGCTTCTTTCTTACCGCTTGTTCAGTGACATATTAACCCTGTGCTAATGCCGAGTCAGCCTTTTTGTCTCTGATTAGATCTTGAACCTCGCAGACTAAACACAGCGTGAATGCCATTCCTCACGCCGTTCCCCCGCCAGGTGAGAACCGCCCATCAGCCGCACGAGTCCAGGACCATCATGCTCATTCATCTGCGGGCGCGGCTTTGATCCCCCGCTGTGGCTGTCGGGAAGGGCTGTCGCCGAGTGTCTGGGATGAATGGTGCTACGGAAGCGGAATGCCCAGACTAGGTAACCCTTCATTGAGGGCTCCTAACCAAGGACATTGGTCACCTTGCTTTCTCCGTAGTCTAGGGTTACAACCTCTTCATCATTGTAATGGATTAATCGTGCCATCATGGTCAGAATGTGCACCACATCAGTAGGTCACCGTAAGGCTTGGTACACTGATAGAACGCAGGGAATGGCATCGACCGGAGATGTCAAACGTCCAGTGGTACGAAAGCAAACTCACTGCGGGCGCTCTCTCAAGGCAAACGTGGGTTTATTCGTGCACGAGTATCTCTTGCGCGGAGATGCAAAGCTGTGGCCCGAGTCAAGTCTCCGCGTCCCCTAGCTATTGCGGCATGACGAACCTCGTACTCGCAAGTTGTCTTTTCCGTGTCATGACAGGTGCCTCATTGGCCATCATATTTTGGCCAGGCGGCTTGGTATAATTTTCCCCTCCAGCAGACTGTAGTTCACACATGTTGGCTCCACATGCCCATAACTCGATGTCCTATCTATCAACCAGTCAAGCTTTGGATTAATGACACGTTATCTCCCTTCAACAGAATCTGGCCTAAAGCACGAGTTAGCGAATATCGTATTTGTATGGAGCGCTGATCGTACCCAGAGGTCTCCGAGTCTCCTTGTCGTTGGTCTTGGTGATCTGCTTAACCTCGACGGCTTCATCGATAACCAGGTTCATGAACTCGTCAAAGCCCTAGATACGCGGAGTTAGAAGGAGTTTCCATAGAGGAAGGGATAGTTACTGACCCGAATCTTGCCCTCAATGCGGATGGAGAGCTGCTCGTACAGCCAGACGCTGACGGTAGCATGCTGCAACCAGTTAGTACTATTTCAAGAATTCAGACCAAAGTTCTCAATGCGCAGCTAGGCTTCGAGGACACGATCAAGCCATCCCAAGCACGCTGGTAACAGGCCATATGCCACACCGCGTCCATTGCAAACATCCAACTGGGCTTAACAACCAATCCAGGAGAACGGTGTCCCGCCCAGCAGATGTATAGCATAGCGGTGAGAATAAACCCAACACATGTGATCATTGATTCAGGATATGCCGCCTGACCAAAAGCCATAGCCCAACACTAGGTGCCCGCATGTTCAAATATCGTCGGTGTGATCGTGTCTCTCGAAGCCAGCCGGCGGTCAAGCGCTCGGGGTAGCGCACGCGCGCGGGATAGTGATTGAGGTTAAACTCACTGATTGGAGAAGCTTGAAGATGAAGTTACTGTAACTCATTAGCAGACTGCCTTGCCAGCGACGAGGGCGACCTTCGCGTCGCGATGTCGCATGTGGGAAGCTTGAGCCTTACATGGGCAAGAGGAGAACGCGGCGACCGCCGCCACCACCGCGACCAGTCATTGTGAATCGGGGAGCGCAAGAGTTCTTGAATACAGCGAGAGAGTCGTCGAACCGTAGATTGAGGCGAGAGGGCGAGATATCAAGGTCGTCTTCGATCACCGCGAGTCTGGCGTCGCAAGATCAAAGCGGGAGCTTGAACGCCAACCCAAAATCTGGGCGGTCCGGAGAAACTTTAGTCCGGATAACCACGGCTCCAGGCTTCTACGGCCTAAGCCCCTACAGGTTTCGTTCCAGTGCTTTCCATGTTCCTTGAGAGCTATATATGGATTGTATTGTCTTATTAAATGAATTTACTGTATTATTAAAGTCTTTCTGTCATTTGAGCGCGGGGTGTGATGCGCTGGTTGTTGAGTTCGTTGGCTGGAATAAACAGCCTCCCACGTTGCCTCCAGGCGCCCATCCATCGTTTCATACCTCAAAGAAGGAATGTCAAAGAATAAAAGAAAATCGTCCCTCGCCTGCTTTCTAGACAGGATACCCAATGCCTATTAATGCTAAGTGACAGTCGTGCATGTTTAGTGATTTTGCACATGCCCATCTGCCAAGTTGAAACACTGTTCCAGGAGACACAGCCTCTTGCTTCAAGTCATATCTTCTTTCGCGCAGACCAGTATGGAGTTGACCTGTTCGTACATGGAAAGTTGCATTGGGATCGTCTCAAACACTTGACAGTAATGTCGTTTGAGGGCGACCTTCTAGACTCGGACACGCCATGCTTATGGAGTACGCATGGCAGCGAGCAAAAGAAGAAAAGATCAAACAAATATGAAAGACTTGGATCTAAAACGCAACACAAATCCTACTATCGAAGTCGGGCGCGAAGCATGGCATCCTTGGAAAGCCTGCATCACCCCAGTATTGGAAGCGCTCTCCGAGTGCCAAAATATCCAGGCCATTAAGTTCCAAGGTGTGCGACCACACCATTGGGCCGAATATTTCTGGCACTTCTTTAAGGATCATTCAGAGTTATCTTGGGCTGGCTGTTTGGCGGATTACACGAGTGGCTAGAGCCCCCTCAGCAGGAACTGAGCAGGAGAAGGGATATGATAAGAGAGTGATCATAAGGGTTAGGAGTTGGGAGTCAGCAACGAATGTAAATGTACTTAGCTAAATGTCAAGTTATTAGGCTATGTTTAGACTTTGTTGCTACGAATATGTGTGAAGAGCTTTATGAGTGGCTCAACCTGCTAATGATCATTGACCATCACTTGTCTTCACCTCCTCTCCCGATCAAACAATGCTCTTCATAGGTACCAAACAAGCGCAGTATGAACGTGATTGCGCTTAGTAAACACCAAGCTACAAACTCACAGGCAAACCAACCTAGCCCGCTGGAGAGTAGGTAGTGAAGCAAACATGGGGTGAATAAGGACGAAGACTACTTAAGAAGCAAATCATTACCCGACATCTCTCAACATTTTATCCCTAAACACATCAACATCACTCCCGCTACACCGCAACACCTACGCAAGAACCATGCATCCTCAGACAGACTCCCGCTTCTTCTCCCTCCCCCTAAAGATACGCATTATTATCCAACGCGAATATCTCAAGCAACACCCCGAAATCAAGGCCACTGGTCACCTGCTCCCACCTGTCAGAGTGGATGAGGCGGAAGGGGATACGTTCGAGCGGTTTAAGATCAAGCGGTATGAGATCGAGGGGGTTGAGCTCGGGGGAGATAAGATAAAGTGGTACAAGGGCCTTTCGATCGCACATCCCCTGATGCTCACCTGCGTCAAAATGTACAAGGAGATGTGTCCCATGGCCTTTAACGACTTGACCATTCGATTCCCACCCTGTCTAAAAGAGCAACTCCCTCTCAAGATGGTATTGCCGCCTCCTCGTCGGTGCCTGCGAACCCTGACACTCATCGTGGACGCCCGTAGCTCTGAGATGAGGGAATATGAAGGACTTGCTCTTCATGTACTAGGCAGCCCCTCCCTGCAGAGGTTCACTGTCAAAGGGGATCATGGATCCGACTGGTTTCATGGCTACACTTCCGCCCTGGGGTCCCAAACTAAACTTCGTACGCTTGTTGAGCAGCAACGGGGCCAGAGAGTGATTCAAGTCCCTCAGGGGCAAACACTGGAAGCATTGTTTGACATGGCACTTCAATTCAGTACAGGAAGATTTCTTAGCCAAAGCTTTGTTTTCCAATGAGGGAGTTTTCCGGGGTATGCATGTTACGAGCAGTCTCCCAAACGAACTTGAGCATTGCTTGAGGAGGAGGTGGAGGTTAGATGCACTCTGGGAGTGAGCCCGGCTCTTTGTGAGCTGTCGACTACAGCACCGACGGGACCTAAGTTGTTGAGGTCTAGGAAATTCGTCATGGATTGGGTTTTGGCAATGCTTGGAGATAGATGGAGGGGGGAGATGGGTTAGGAATCGCCTTACAGTATCTGAGTTCAATACAGAGCGCCTAGAGACCATCACTGAGGCCCAGAAGTGTATAGAGCATAATATCATGTATCCATAAGCATCTTCAATCTACTGTGAGATATACAAAGAGACTGTAGTAGTATATACCAACTCGTGTCCCGCATGAGTCCCGTCTTCACTCCCCCCAACATATGCCCAAACCGTCATATCTCATACTCATACCCAAACGACGAGATTCTCTCCAACATATATTCAAATCGTTGCATCTCATCCTCACGCCCAAACAACTAGATATCCAACAACAATAACCAAAGCCAGTCCAACACCAGGCCTAGTTCTCACAGCACCATTCCCCTCCTGTTTATAAACCTGATCTGTAAACTGCCCGATGACATTCCCCCTTGGCCAGTACTCACAGACAAGATACCAACCCCTCTCGCCACAGAGCTTCCTTCCGCAGCCAACATCAGTCGTGTCCCTCCAGACGAGCTGCGTAAAGTGTCCCGTCTTCTTGCTAAACTCTCCCTTGTCAAAGTTGTAGTCGTCACGCTCATCACCCCACGCCTCGACGGACGCAGTGGCATTGGGGTACCCAATTGCGAGGTTCTCCCCATATGGGTTATTTTCTGAGTGCTCAAACTTGCAGTCGTCGTTATCGTCGAGATATTCGTCCGCATACTTGGCTAATGTGCTGTTCCAGGCCAGTTCGCTCACGTTGTGCTCTCCCCTGTAAAAATTTGTGCTGTTTAGAATAGCCGATGTGAAGGTTTTGTCTGTCTTCCATTCGGGCTCGTTGGAGGGGATTGCGACTGGAGCAGTGATTGTGACGACCTCGTCTGCGGCGATGGTGATGCCCAAGAGGGACACCAAGGGGAAGAGAAGTCTCATGATGGCCGGGTGATACAATGAAAGGCGCGACTGGCGGTGGTACAGCAGGCGTACAAGCAACAAAATCTCAATTCAATCTTTTCACAATTGTCTTTGGTGAAATGCCTCATGCAGGCCAAACAGAGCAGACAGTTCCAACAAATACACTGCCTCTTTGTTCTGCAGCCTGGTTTTCTGCCATCTTGCCTTGGAATGGACCAATGACGTATGCCCATCTCGCGCCAATGGGTGGCCTGCACATGGCCGTCCTCGTGAGCTCATGATGAGGGGAAAGGCTGGGCAGAGTCTTGTCTATCAATCTTGATCTCGTTCCTGGAAGCTCAATTCATCCATCTTAACAGTAGATTCAGACTCGAAGTTGTGGGAGTAGAATATCAACGGTTAATAATAGGAAGCCCACCACCCCGCCAGTTCGACTGTCTGTCTGACACATTGAGTCTCAATCCCCACCATAGCTCTGGACAGTAGGTAGCAATTGGCGCTTAATGCGAGCGAGGACCGAGCCGTCGCATTGATTGACCAAGTCCATCTACCAATTGCCATTGTTAATCAAGACATTGGATGGCTCTGTCTCTGATGGTGAGAGGACTCGCTCGGAGCTAAGGCGACGACCCCCACGAGAGTTGGCGCCCAAAGACCACCCCAACCGTTGTCGCATCTCCAGCCTCATGTGAGAAAAGACCCCATCGCATATCAGGTCCGATCATGGGTATGGGTAGAGAGGGTATGAGTCACCCACCGGCTGAATTCTCCATTCTAGAAGCCCCGTTGACTTTCTTCTCCACCGGTGCGCGCAAAAACAACGCCTCACTAACGCAGTGCAGCGGATTCCGGTGGTCCTCTCATCACAGCCGAGTTCTAGATCTCGTCTGAATGGCTTTTGCCTGTCGGGCTTGAAACGCGGCAGGTCTGCTATCGGCATGTGTGTGGACGCCGTCATCGGGGACTGAGCGATTATTTATTACCTCTTGACGCTTATCCCATCCATTGACTGCCGCCCTTGTGGATGCGAATGTCGTGAACCAACTCTGTCAGAAGAGGCGGTTTCGTCCTGGGTCCAGTGTAAGCGTACAGTAAACACGAGGAGGGTTCTGCATCCGCCCGTTTTCTTCGCGCAGCTGCGAATCCCAACAAAGACGCCTCTCGTACGTCAGTCGCATCGCAGATCTTGCCATTCGTCACCGGTGAGATCCAAGATCAACAGAAACCTCAGCGGCACTTGTCGCGAGGCGTCGGGTTGCCGTACGATGATTCCCACCGCATTGTGAACTGTCATGCCACGGCGCCCCATCATCGCCCCCAATGTTCGTTCGTTCGTTCGCCAGGCCAAGCCAGGAAAAAGAAAAAGCAAAGCACCCACAGGAAGCCCACGCGCTTTGCTGATGATTTGCCGAAACTCGTCAGGACCCTGCTGATCACCTCAGCGTAGATCTCCTGAAGCCTGGGCATGACGGCACAGTGTCGCATCTTCCCTTCCTCGCACACTGGACTTTGCCCGAGTCGGACTCTTGAAACCAGGTTTTCGAGGCCCTTCGCGAGCGCCACTTTGCCACTAACACTCCCGACAATTCAAGAATGATGCTCGAGTTGAGGTTTTCCAGTGGAGCCCTTATCCGCTCAAGAGGAACGAAGGCCCGAAACTCCCTGGTCTAGCTGACTTGACTTGACATCCGTAGGCGCCTGTGAAAGGAAAGTATGGGCGAATTGGCGCTTAGATACACCGCCTCCGATGATTAACCGTTGAATTCACGACAGACGCTTCCATCTCGTGGGCGTTTTTTCCTCGCCACGGTTGGCACACCAAGAGAAGAGATCGCAACCGCCGATTCTACCCATTACGGAACCTTTTCCGCATCTCGGAACGCCTTCAGCTCGAGTTGGTTAGTTGTGCTCTCGTTTTCTTCATCTCACAAAATCATCCATCAACTTGGCTTGATTGTCGAGACCTCGACACCCTCATCAACTGACACAATCGTCCTTGTGGCGCAAACGCGTCCGACTGGCCAGTCTGTAAATAACTCACAGGGACCATCGTCACCACAGACATTCCTGGTGCGGCTTAAACGGAGCGCCACAGGGCCCGCCGTTCATGGCCAAAGCCAAATGTGTGCGTGTGTGTGGCAGCCCCTGCAGCCTCCTCGACGTTGTTGCTTGTTCAAGAAACATCGCATGTTCTCTCTCATTACTTGGTCGTTTTCCATGGCGCATCTGCTTTGAATCAGTCGATGCCCGGTCTCATGCAGGTCCAAGGAGTAGTTGCCTCTTGCGTCCTCGCTCTGAGGCGGCATCAAACAAAAAGCAAACAACGATATGTGAAAGGCGTTTAGCTTACCGATACCGCGGCACTCCACGTTAGGGCGCCTAGTGGACGACCGTTCTAACCTTCCAAGGGTAATTCGAGACACACTCCGATATGGTACGGGGAACGAGTTCTTGTGTGGTATTCTGGCCTCCGTTGCACAACCATCTATGCCAGTCAAAGGCCCAGCAGAGTCCCCATCTATTCCAAGAGGAACGACTCGCAGCATCTTGCATGAGATCCTTCAAACTGGCCAATGCTTCAAGGCCGTAACAACTTGCCGGCATTTCCAACCGGCCCTGATTTCAAGTTAAGCAGAAAGGGGGCAACCCAAAAGTGCGACTAACACTAGCCTGGTAGGATCATCACTTGATTACCCGGAGATGGGGGTTTAAGGAGCCTCATCCTCGGCAATAACTTGGCTTAGGTAGAATTCTCTCCGCGAGGTCTGGCTGACGCTCCATCGAAATTTTCCTCGACCTTCGCTGGCACACGCCCAGGCCCGTGATGGAACCGGGACGTCACCACCCCGAGGCTCAGACGGCGCCGCCAATGAGAAGTTTGCCTGGGCATGCAGCCTGAAGCTTACCATTCATGGCAGTCAAACTTCTCCGGGATTTCAGGGACAGAAAGTCCTACTCTCGGGGCTCAAGAACACCGCAGCATCCGAGAGGGCGTAGAGGTGAGCGCTGATCGAGGCGTCGCGCTGGCAGTAGCTAGCTAGTCCCCTTGAGAGTCAGCTCCAAAGTCTCCTTGATTCAGAATGATCAGCCACGGCGTGTCGAGGCCTCATCCCCAGTTCCTGTCAACGGGGCGCCGCAATCAGCAAAATCTGGGGAAGTCAGGGATGGCTGCTGAATGGTGTGTGCGCCGTCAACCCAAGGGCCAGGGGGCCTGCAAAATCAACCACCTTCCCCAGACCGGGGCGGTCCCCGGATTCTGTTCTTTGGTGGGCGAGCGAGTCTGGGGACTCAGGCCAGGCTCCGCTAGACGGATTTGGGGTAGCCAAAAGCACGGTGACTGGGGGGGTGCGAGTGCCCCCAAGGCCGCCAACACCAGGCATGCTCGTACTGTGTGAAGTCGCGAGCTGGATGCCAGACCAATGGGCGAGGTCGTGGCTTGTTCCATGGCCAAATGTCCCGACTGGAGTCAAGTCGACAACTGGTGGCCTGCAGGGGTTAAACCAAGCAAAGGGTGCAAGGGAGGGAGGAAAACGTGGAAGAGCAGCGTGCCCAGCCCATTCTGGCTTGTGGATTCACTGGCCAGCCCAGATATTGGTCTCACACGCATACGCAGTAGGCGCGAGGTGTGGCAGACCCTTTTCGTCCCCAAGATTCGATCAATTCCTAGCATGAGTGCGCATTGCGAGATGGCTTCCGAACCAGAGACATGGCTCAGCAGTTGCGACGCGCAGTTACCGACACAAAGCGTTGGAGGAAACCGTCTATTCTGTTATGTCAGCAATGCTTGGCTCTCTTGACGCTCGTCATGGTGATTCAATGCTGTTAAAGGACAACCGTGATAACCGAGCGACATCGCTCATTTGGCCTCCTTGGCCCCGAGCGAATGGCATATCACCAAACCGACAAGCATACCCGACGTGGCTGCATGGGCTTCCAGCTGTGGGCCAAAGTTGCACCTGACCTCTTTTAATCCTAGACTCCAATGGAGATATGCCTCTTTCTGGAGCTGGGATTCTGGGGTTCCATGATTCCACAGGCAACGGAGGCCTGTGCCTGTATTCTCTTTGCGTGGTGACCACATCTACTGGGACCCAAGACGCGGCCGGCTTGATCTCCAACATGCAATTCGGGGTCAATGCTTGCCATACTAAGGCTGATGGTGAGGCCAATGTACAAACAAGGGAACCTCCGGTCGCAGTGGATTGGAGAACTTTTGGAGAAATTGCTCGGGGAGCCTGAACCCTAGTCCGATGCCGGGCATCCTCGAATCAGCCTCAGCAGGTCAGAAGAGAGCAAGGGCGGCTGGACCAGCATGCTGGTTGTCGAGCTTCCTTTTCTCAAGCTCCGTCTCCCTGATCGTCCCCAGATGCACAGACGCACCGCTTCCCTGTCATGAATGCATGTGGGATTGCCTGCTCCCCGTTCGTCAGATATGTACTCTTGGCTCATCTGTAGGATGGTGGAGAATAACCCACTGGCAGCTACCCGATGTCGCCTCGAAGACGTTGCTCCGTATCCAGCGGGAGGCATCAAGTTGAGACTCCCTCTGAAGAGAGGCATTGGCTCTGGAACGCCAGCCGTGATTTGTCGCAGCGCATGTGGGACGGGAAACTCTGTGGTATCCACTGTGACGAAGGCATCGAAGCATCAGGCTGCATTCGTGCAGATTGGGGATCCAGGATCATGTCCCACCGGTGATGCTTGGCGCATCTCGGGGGCTGTGCAGCGGATAGCCAGGGCCCAGGGGCAAGGATCACTCTGTTAACCGTGATTACGAGGATGCGAGTTGGAGAAGCTAGGAGTATCGATAGCGCGGATGACGTCTAATTCTCTTATCATGAAGAGTTCGGGAAGCTCCCTTGAACGCGGCGACATCTTGCTCAAGTGCTTACGGCGCCGAGCCGCAGGTTGACAGGCCTGCGTCTGATTCAGCATGCAGCGACAGGCAGGGCAGCAGTTTCGAGATGTCGTCTCCTTGTCCGGATATCAAAATCTTGACACGAGGAAATTCGAGACCTTACACGGCTCACTGCATATGTAGCTGTCGGTTCCAATGATAACTGCTTATCTCGAACATGGGCGCGGACATACATGTCCCCGAAGCCGCATCTCGAGGCAGGACGCACGTCCAAGTTGGCCGTGTTCCTGGATCCTCGGTGAAGCAGCTGGTCAATTGGAGTAGAGTGTCAAATGAGCGCCATGCAGGTGGGCATGCGATTCATCTAGCGCCTGGGGATGAGGTGCCATATCGTTGGACGTAGCGGCCGCACATTCCTTGTGGTCGGCGTGGCGAGGAGGTCCTGTGACTGCAGCAGCGACATGGCTCGTGGTGTGTTGGACAGGGATCAGGGCCTCTGCCGTTGAAACCCCATTCGTGCTCGCATGAAAGCCATGTTGGCCGAGCCGTCTCAGGGCACTTGACGGAGCGCCGGTGTCTCTCGGCCGCGGCGGGCTTCGGTGCTCATCATTTCGCCCATCTGCCAGCCAATCTAGCGGTGAGCGTCGCTTACAGACAAGACTTGTGATAGTCTGAGACCGAGTCGAGCGTCCGTCGACGGCAAGCGGGCGGGCGATTGAAAGTGATCGCGGCGCTCGGAGCAGGCGCTAAATAGCAAGATCGAATCAAGCGTGTAGCCTCATCCCCCAGGATGGTCGACGGTCGGTCGCAACGACGTGGGACCCAGAAGCGTCGACGCTTGAAGGTTGGTTGCCACCCTAGCAAGCAATCCCCCGGGCACAGGCGTTGCGATTCGTCGCTGGCGTGTCGAGCCAAGACCTAGGTCCCTTTGGCTTGCTTGCAGGTGGATCGCGGCGGTTTACCCGTCGCAGCATCTGGTCTGGTCGGCGGTGCATTTCCTCGACATTCGATGGGCGGGATGGCATGAGATGGCATAGCTAGGATGGATGGTCCACCGGCAGTTTTCAAGAGGAAACAAGCGTGCGTCGTAGCCTCGATCCGCTGCAGAGCCATGGCTGAGACCGACGGGACTCTGTGAGTCTGTGTGACACAACAACGTGCGGCCTCATGCCCACCGGGGCTAACGAGACAAGACATCCACGGAGGACAGTGGGGACCCAAGGGCCGGCGCACGGTCCCTGTCTAAAATCCGACCGTGGACCACTCCATCCAGTCCGGACAGTCAGCTAAATCTGGGGCCACTGACAAGTCTGGAACCGCGTGGCTCGTGGTATTATTAATACTTTAGAGTGTAGGGGACGTCAAGGGCAAGACTGTGACTTTGAGGCCTTTGAAACGCATCAGACGGTGGGTATTGGGGGTTGGTGTTATGCAGCTGTACAGCATCACTTTGTGCTGTGCTGGTCAGGTCAAGCAAGCTCCCTCCCATCACCTCAAGCCAAGCTCAAGGCTGGGTGCCATATGTCATTTGACTGATGAGCCGGTTCAGCCTCAATTCTTGAGTCCGTCCAGAACATTTGCCACCTCTTAGTGAATTTCTCAACAGGCTTCCAGAGGTTCCATGGAAGATGGAAGGGAATAATTTTGGGCGTCTCACCCAGAGATAGGGCTTGCTAGCACACGCGTACTGTGAACCCTCGCTCAGAGTCTGAGCTTACAGCAAACTATTGACGAGGGTATATTTCCCTCACCCCAGAAAGAGCACCTTCACGAGGCTGTTGGTTTGATCCATGTTTGCACAAGAATTCCCCGTCTAAGCCGATTAGAACCAACAATCTCGTCACAGACAATGGTCGTCGTCCTTGAACGTGTTGGGCTGGCTGGGCCGTGAGCAATGATAGGCCTCGCACAGTGACAAGCTCAAGATGAGGGCTCGCGCTAACGTGAAGAGTAGGGGACCCGCTCAGTACGACGACAGTTTGGGCAATCAGCTGGCGTCCTACGAGCAGCCTCCCCTGCAAAGCATCAATCGGCCGCAACAAAGGCATTGATCGACTGATCGCGGCCAAATACCTGATGCTATTTTGTCGTAAATCAGTCCAGGGCATCGTTCGGGCGAGCAAGATCAAACAGGATAGGGTATCAAGTAGAAAAAGCCGCATGGTCAAGGTCATGGGTCAAGCCGCCATAGTCTGGACTGACCTGCCTTACTCAGGAAGCTCTGGGGTTCAAGCAGCCAAGAACCAAATGAGCAGAGCCTCTGGCCATTCATTCCATCGTCTCAGGTCGAGAAAGCAGACTATTGCTCTGGCAAGCGTCACGAACTGGAGTCTCTCAAAGACGCCATGCCATCATCCTCAGACACACAAAAGTGCATGTGGAATAATTGCCGCAAAAAGCCCCAGACAGGCAGGGCAAGGCAGCCCAGGGCATCACTCGCTCGCTACAGGACTGGAGTACGGGGTCGAATCCACGGCCTGTCCACTGTCTCAACAAACAAAACGGCGGGCGCTTGGACATGGTCATGGAGAAACAGGCAGCTGCACGTCATTCTGTTGCGTCTCATCACTGAGTTACAGGAAATGAATAATAATAACACCAGCAAAGCCCCATATCTGAGGGTTGTTGCGTGTCTTTGACACAGGCTTGTGGGCACCGACGGGCATCTATGTCCTAGAAGCTGGCCATCCAGAGTTCCCAATCGGGAGCTCTGCAGGCCGACCAGCGACTAGCTGTCGGGCCAATCCTACGTTGGTGTTTCCAAGCCCAGTCCATCTTGTTCCAGCGAGATTAAGCGCCAGGATACGACAGCTGCGTGAGCCTGAGAGAAAAGAGCAAGAAAGCGTCCGGAAACGGTCTTGGAGTTGTTTCGCGGTATCGTATCTCTGGCATCTGGGCCGTGCCCGAACAAGGGCGAGTGACGAGTGAGCATGAGCGTCCGCTAACGGCGACGGATCAAAGCCCGAGCTACCGCTGAACCTCGGCGTCTCGTATCACAACTTCAGATGAAGCTCAAGTTGTTGGTCACGGGGGGGTAGGGTATTGTTAGCATCTGGCAGAAAAGTTCAAAGTTGCATACATGGCCTCTTATGCAGTCGACACTCCCTATCGTCATTCATCTTTCGGACATCTGTCGTCTTGAATGCCGAGTTTTGGTTTAATTTTTTCGGTGGCCGTCTGCGGCGTACAGTGCACATTCAAACAGTCCAGTCCGGCGCAGCCATCCCGAGCTCGACGGGCTACCTATTCTCGGTGCAGAGCGCCAAATGCCGTGGCAAAAGAGGTTGCGCGGCGAAGCAACGGCGGGTGTGAACATCCAATGGGCTTACAGACAAGATGCATACGACGCAAGCACAAGCAGAGCTTGAGTCTATGGAATAGTGACATTGTGTTACGGCACTTGGTTTTGCTTTCAACTCTGAATATGATCCGTGATAGCGTTTGAGAGGACCCTGCAATCTGACATCCAATTCATCCATGGATGGCTAAAACCCCCCTGTAAATCAACCGGCCGGGGTCAGTTGGACCATGACCGTGCCTCGGGAAGTACCAGATGCGCGCCCGCCGCGCTAAGTACCCTGAGCGGACTTGTGCTGCCTGCTGTGCCCTGTTCTTGCCCTGGCTGGCTCCGGAGGTACTTGAGATAGGACCTCCGAAAGAAGTACCTGGGAAGGGCCGTGATTGCGAGGAGTGCAGAAAAGGCTCGCCACGATTCAGAGAATGGAGACTCAAAGAGAATTGATCACGATCACTCCCACGACACAATCACGCCAAGAAGTGGAAAAGATGGGGAAAAGATGAAAAAGCTATATCGTAAAAGACCATGTGTTATAAAAAAAGGTTTTCAAATATGATCAAGCGGTATGCTGGGTCGCATTCGGAGCCAGAGGAAAATAGCGGCCGGCTGGGTGAATTCTTTCAGTCCATCCATGGCTTGCTAGTCCATCCCACCACCATGAAGCCTGACGCACGAAGGGTCAAGCAGCAAGTAACGTTGTACCTCTAGCCACTCAAGATCCGTACCTTCTCTGAGCCTCAATGAGCAAAAATGCCTGACAGGGTGCAAGCAAGCAAACCGATGACGACACTTGAGAAGCGACAGAATTGAGGACGACAACCACAGCCTTCCTCATCCACGGCCTTGCAGCACCAAGAAGCAACCCAATCCAGGGCCTGGGCTGCAAGTGCAAGCAAGCCCAAGCATGAGCAGGGAACCTAACCTACCTAGCCAGCCCGGGGGTAGGCCTGGCGGATGGATTGCTTGCTGTACATACGGGTGCTGCGCTGCTGGCGGGCGAGGGTACCAAACTCGGAGCGAACCACGGGAACTTGATGCGCCCCAGCCCAGGGAAAGGAAACGGCACCTAGCTGGGGCCACGCCCCCCAACGCAACGCACTGGACGCTGAATGGAAGTCAGTCCTCCGGTGCCCCACAGTGCCTCGCACAGTGCCCCTGCTTCCTTCCCTGGACCCTTTTCGGCGCCAACCTTCCCTTTCCCACTGCCACTGCCTCACTCTCACTCACCCTCTCTCTTCTTCTTTCCTCCTTCCCCAAGCAGCTCCTGCTTCGCTGGCGTGTTCTCGACGACGACTTGAATTGCTTCACTTCACTCTGCTACTCTTGTGTGCGCATACTGAAAAGCATGCTCTTGTCGGCCACAGAACACGCCTCTATCATATTCATGTTTTGATTATCGACATCTTTTCTCTTATCTCTACCTCCCCCGCCAAAACAATCGACCCGCGCCCGCCAGACCTCCCCGCCATCCTATCGCGCTCCTCGGTCGCTCAATCTCCCGCCCCACGACGAAACCGCCTGTCTGCCACCCGACAGCAGCACAGCAGAGAGAGTACTTTTTCAACCTCGACGCTTCGTCCTCAATCTTGAACTCGACGGCTTGCCATGGTAATCAACGATTCTGGCGTTAGAGTCTCGCGTCCTACTCTCACCATGTCCAATTCCACCGCCACGTCCGCCGCCGCCGCGGGCACCGCGCCCTCCACCACCGACGACTCTGGTGAGCAATCCCGCCTTTGCTGGCACTGCCCCTCATGTTCCTGAGCATCGACCCGCACGCACCGCCCGCCGATACTGCCCCGATTCTGCATGCTGACCCTGCCAGCGTCGACCATCACAGTCAACACAAAGGCGCCTGCCAATTTCCCTCCTCCAAAGACGGACAAGCCTCGTCCGCACGTCTGCGGAACCTGCCAGCGCTCGTTTGCCAGATTGGAACATCTGAAGCGACACGAGCGCTCCCACACAAAGGAGAAGCCCTTCGAGTGCCCCGAGTGCGCTCGATGCTTTGCCCGCCGTGACCTGCTCCTGCGTCACCAGCAGAAGCTGCACCAGACCTCGACCCCGTCCTCCCGTCCTCGCAATCGCCGCGAGTCCACCACAGGTGTCGCTCCTGGCCAGAGCCGCGCCCGCAAGAATAGCGTCGCAGGTCCCAATCCCACCGCCCCCAATGCCGCGGCCAACTCGATGCGGCCTCGTGCCAACACCATCAGCCATGTCGATGGAACTGCCATGCAGATGATGGCAGCGGCCAATGCCTCGGTCGCCCGCGGCGTCCCTCTCACCCACACGCACAGCAGACACCCCAGTCTCGCGGGCTTGCCAATTCACAACATGGACCACCTCTTTGGTGGCATGTCGGCGGCCATGGGCCAGCGCACCATGCAGCCGGGCATTCCCAAGCTTGAGACGGGAGCCCTCGGTAACCTCGATTTTGTTAACGGTCTCAGGACGGCGCCCCCGATGACCGCCTACAGCACCGACTTCGACTTTGACCGTCTGCTCTTTGGCGGCACGGGCACCACAATAAACCCGAACGCTTTGCACTACAGCGAGTCGCCGCAGTCGATGGTCTTGGAACAGGCCTCGCCTTTCGGGCAACCCATGGGCGAGATGCCCACGAGTCAAACTCTGGACGATAATTTTGACTGGTTGACTGGTTTCGAACATCAGATGTCTTTTAACACAAACGAGAACGTGGTTGACGGATCTAGTCCGTCCGCAATCAGCACGACGAGTCAGAGCGGGATTAGCGATGTGATGTTGGATGGGTCGAATCACCCGGCGCCGGCTGGGACAAGTACCATGTGGCAACCCTCCGTGATGGGACCTCCACAGATGCCGAACCCTTTTGCGATGGATCTTAATGGGTCAGTCTTCCCGGATCTCCTGAATGGGGCCCCGTTATCACCTCAGCCAGCTACTCAAAAGATCAATGACCCTTACTTCTCTACGCCTCCACCCTCGCTGAGCTCGTTGAGCCCATCTGTCGTATCGGGGCTCAACACGCAGAACATTAACCAGACCTTTGGCTTCAACGCGGGCCCGGAGACGCCTTCATCTCTTCATGGTGGCAACAACGGTGCCTCGCCAGTGACCACCATCACAGATGCCACCCGGAATGCCATCGTGAACATCCTGTCCCAGTGCCTGCCCTTTGGTGGTCGTAAATATTCCTTTACTTCTCAGGGCTCACCTCAGTCGCCACTCTCCCAGTCTGCCGGTACTGCCGCCGCCCCTCAAGCAGCCAATTTGCCCAGTACCCAGGACCTCCAGCGATACGTTGGTGCTTATCTTGCCTATTTCCACCCCCATCTGCCTTTTCTGCACGTTCCAACCTTGTCCTTCGACATGCCCGTCTCCACAAATAGTCGCCCCGGTGTAGGTGGTAGTGGTTGTTTGATCCTGTCTATGGCGGCCATTGGTGCCCTGTACGAGATGGAGCCTGCCCAGTCCAAAGATCTGTTTGAGATGGCCAAGAAGATGATTTTTTATTATCTCGAGGAGCGTCGAAAGGCCGATGTGCGAAAAGCAGATATCCGACGCAGCACGGCAGCTAACCAGGGCAACGACGGTGCAGTTCACACACCGGTGTGGCTTGTTCAGGCGATGCTTCTGAATGTGGTCTATGGTCACAACTGCGGCGACAAGACTGCGAGCGACATTGCCTCGACGCACTGTACGGCGCTTGTCAGCCTGGCACAGGCCGCCAATCTTCTTCAACCGGATCGCGCCAATGGCCCCGATGGTCAGGACGTGCAGATGGGTGAAGACGGAAGCTGGAACATGAAGACCGAATCGGACCAGGCCGAGTGGCTTCGCTGGAAGTCTGGTGAAGAGCGCAGGCGAACCCTGTATGCAGTGTTTATCCTCTCGAGCCTCTTGGTTTCCGCCTACAACCATACGCCCGCATTGACAAACTCGGAAATCTTCCTGGATCTTCCATGTGACGAAGAGTTCTTTGCAGCTGAGTCGAGCTCCGCGTTCGTTGCCAGAGGTGGAGCTGAAGCAGCAAACCACAACCGCATGAGCTTCCACGAGGCTCTGGGTGAGCTCCTACGTACCAATGAGCGACAGCAGGCGCAAATGCCTCTCAATGGACAGCAGCCATTTGAGTCTGCGATGGATAGAAGGGAGCTCCCGACGACAGATCTCAGGCCCAGCACGTTTGGATGTCTGGTTCTCATCAATGCGCTTCACAACTACATCTGGGAAACAAGGCAGAGGCATCATAACAAGATCTGGACGAACGAAGAGACGGAGAAGATGCATCGCCACATTGAGCCCGCGCTCAAGGCATGGCAAGCAGCCTGGTCGAGCAACCCTCATAACAGCGTTGAGCGACCGAACCCATTTGGAACGGGACCGCTCTCGGCCGATGCCATTCCACTGCTTGACCTTGCCTACATTCGGCTGTTTGTCAATCTTTCACGATCAAAGGAAAAGTTTTGGCAACGGGATTGGGACGGCATGGCCGAAGAGCTCTCTCGTGGTAATGAGATCATCCAACATGCTGAGCACTCACCCATCTCAAACTCTGAATCAGCCAGCACTGAGCCATCCGACAACTCAATGCAGGGCTCGGTACTCGCCGAAACGCCAGCGACTCGAACATCATCTATGGATCTCTCAAACAGTCAGTTTTCTGCCCAGCCTGGCTCAGCTGGTATGACCAACCGTTCCACATCTCGACGCGAGAAGCACCTTCGCAAGGCAGCCTTTTATGCCGCAGATTCACTGGCCATGTCGGATAAGCTCGGTGTTACGTTCGCCGACTTTACGAGCAGGGAGTTGCCTCTCCAGTCAGCCCTGTGCGCGTTTGACTGTGCCCAAGTGCTTGCCGAATGGATCGCCACGTTGCAAGATCGTGTTGGCCGTTACCTCGGAATCCTTGGTCAGGATCAGGTGAACCTTGGGCAGGTTCCTGCGATCATGCTGTTGGAAGAGGAAGATGTCAAGCTACTCGACAAGGTGCGAGAAGTCCTGGACTCGGCCGAGATGAAGATGCGCATAGAGCTTGCCAACAGCGTCAATGGACAAGAAGCCAATCTGAACACGGATGGGCATAACGGGTACGCTGCCAAGCTCCTCCGCATCACTGCTCTGATGCTGGACAAGGCAGCAGTCTGGCCGGTGACACGGCTCAAGGCCCGATGCTTGGAGGCGCACGCGAACCACATGCGGGCTCGCGCCGAGAGGTCTATTATGCCTCAGAATGAAGGGCGGCCTAACTAAAGGCGGATGTGCTGGGCGCATCACTCTGTGGTTTGCTATTTCAACGTTTGTTTCACGAAAGCCGGTTTGTCCAAGATTTGTACGACATTTCTTTGGTTGCGATATCACGACATGGACACCGACTTGATGCGTTCCTAGCCGATTTGAGCGCTATATACAAAAGTCCGTGGTTCTTTGCGATTGTTTATATTCTGATGGATGTATAAGTTTGTTATTTTTGGGTCTGTTTTTGTGTGTTTGGCGTTGGGGTGTTTGAGGCTCAACATTTGTCGACATTATACGGATCAAGCGCATGAAGCAACTTGCGACTTGGAGGGTTACGTTATGTTTGAGCTATACTGTCTCACGATTTCAGGAATAAGCACCGGCGATGTGCTGTATCACTGGCAGACGTTATATGGGTTGGATGCCATGGGACGACTCGGACTTGTTCACGTCACCAACAGACAAAATCCTCACGATTTTCAACAAATGAAGTGCCATTCAAGCACGAGTCGAAGGAGCGCGCGGTATACGATATAAGAGTGGTTTCGAACTGGTTGTTTGAGAAAACGGGTTGGCCGTCACCCCCGGCATGATATCTGGCATGTCGGGAATGTACAAATCTTCGGTCTTTCCCTTGTGTATGTATGTATTTAGTATCTGGCCTCTATTTAATGGCCTAGGATCTTAGAACTGCAATGACTGTGGACGGTGTGCACGTTCATTATGAAGTATCAACATCAACTGGTGTAAGATTATTATTGTGATGGACGTTTCCTCCCTGCCATCTTTTAACGGCGGCCAACATGATCAAATCACGGCTTCCCATAGTCCAACTGCCTTGGAAGTCATCAATGCGTTTGCTTGAAATATTTCCATATGACTGGTTTCAACTTGTTTTGGTCAATTTTGCTGCCTGGTAGGCAGAATACAAAACTGCCTTGCGGAAGGGTTAGCCTATTAGCGTGCCATCCATCCAGTGAAGTACAAAATAACGCTCACCTTCACTCACCTCTCATCTCAACATCTTAAGGGTCACCGCACACACTCACTCACACACACACACACACAACACAATGACAGATCAAAAAACAGAAGAAAGAACTCCTCCCGAGTTCAAGTTCACCTTTGATGAATCCGTCTCAGAATGGAACATTAACCACCGCGAATGGCTCAAGATGAACGAAAAGACATGGGACTCACTCGCCACAGGCGCCCTCGTCTTTGACGCCCAGAACCGCATCCTCCTCCTCCAACGCGCCCCAAACGACAGCATGCCCAATAAATGGGAAATCCCCGGCGGCGCCTGCGACGACGAGGACCCGACCGTGTTATACGGCTGCGCCCGCGAGCTCTGGGAAGAAGCTGGTCTCGAGCTCCGACACATCAGCCGCGTCGTACCCGACGGCTTTGGGGGAAAGCCTGGCGCCGTCTTCACGAACCGTACGGGAAGACGCTTCTTCTGCAAGTTTTCGTTTATTGTGGATGTTGCAGAGTATAGTGAGGTCAAGCTGGATCCGAATGAGCATCAGGATTTTGTTTGGGCGACGGAGGAGGAGGTGAAGAGGCAGGTTATTGGGGATAGGGAGATTCCTTTGACGAATGCTTTGATGACGAATTTGATAGCCAAGGCTTTTGATATGAGAAGGGTTGATAAGGAGGATGGTGAGAAGGTTTAGAGGGAGGAGAATTGAGGGTTGGGGAATCGAGGTCAAGAAGCAGCATGCCCATGTTCATCAATAGAGGCAACACGTTCATCGTTATTAGACAATATTTCGGCTTATTATCGATTTATTATTTCATTTTACTCAATTCATCAGAGATGAAATTGTCGGCAATTCCATGTTTCCAGCTTCCACAGACAGCTATTACCATCCGAAAGACATTCTCTCAAGACACATTCAACACCAGTACGCCAATACTTTTTCCTTTTCCCTATATTCCCCCAAACAAATCCATTCTTGTCATTCATATGGTATCCTTCATCATTTCAAACTTTTATGATCCCTGAAGCAACGCCAATTAAACATTAAACTCAACTTGGTTAGATCTTGGTCTTGGGCGACAGCCACTGTCCGATGAGTAAAGCTCTCGCCGCAAAGTAGCAGGCTCCTCCGATGGCGACAACTGCCATGAGGAGACCTGCAAGGGCTTGGGCCCCCATGTTGTCGAGCATGGAGCCGCTCGTTGGAAGGGCGATGAGAAGGGCGAAGGAAATGACGCAGTTCATCGTGCCTTTGATGGTCAGTTGCTATTGTGTCACAACGGATAGTTTCATAGACTTGCCATAATATCTCCCGTAATCCTTTGTCTCGCATGTCTTTCCCATACAAACTACTTTCTGTTAGCTTGCTGTCCCATTTAATACGGCTGTGTTGTTTCCGTTGAGTTGCTCAGAGGCCTCCTCCGCTGTCCCATTTGCACATCACCGCTGAACGACTTACCAGGTGTGATGGATAAAAATGACCCAGATCCAAAGCCCCAAAGGGCAGAAAACGCGTACAGCACAGGAGCCGAGGTTGTACCAAAAGGAACAAACATGACGCCCATGAACAAAATAGTAAAGGCCATCGAGATGAGTAGCACATTGAAATGCCCGATCCGGTCACCGATGAGTCCAGGTATGATTCGACCAAACGTCGACGTGGAACCGATGATAGCCAGGAGAGTGTAGCCATCTTCTGGTGTGAAACCTGCTCGAGTAGAAATAGACGGAAGCAGACCGGCAATACTAAAGATGGAAAACTCGAGCATGAAGAGCCCAGCTGTGACGAACGAAAAGGCGGGTGATTTGAACGCTGCAAGGTTAAGGGCTGAGCTCTTGGGTCTTGGTTGACCGTCGGAAGTAATCCCGTGAAGTCTGTTGAAAGGGATGAAGCAGAGCATGGCAGGGACGAGAAGGCCTGCGGAGATAAAAGCCATGATCCGCATCGACCACTTCCATCCAAGGCTTGGGAATGTGTAACGAAAGATGATGGGGAAGATGACGGATCCCACTGAAGAACCAGCGAGGGCAATGCCCATAGCCAGGCCACGTCGACGAATGAATAACTTTCCAACAATGGCTACTGCGACAACCATTGTCATGGCAGCACCAATGCTTCCAAACACACCAAGACATAGCATGAACTGCCAGTATGTCTTGCACTCGGCCATAAAGATGAAGATGGCGACATATAGAAGCGCCCCGACTGGTCCGATAACATTGGGACCGTGGACATCGAATAGGGGGCCGACTTGAAGGTTGAAGACCAGAGATAGGAACAGAAACATGCCACTGATCCATCCTACTTCACCCTCAGAGTAGTCCTTGAGCTGGTTAAGGCTGAGATACGACTGAACGGCTCCGAGAGACTGCATAAAGCCTATGAAGCGTCAGTGACACCGTTTCAACAGTCTGAGCATAAGACACGGGGGGGGGGCATACCAAATGTTGGAACTAAACAAAGGAATGAGCCCAAAACGCATACCCACGCGCTGGCTTTGGACTCGATATCTCCACCGGTCGATTGAGCTACCGATCTCGTCTCGGGATCCCCATTCACGTTGGACATTGTAACGACGATGGGTTCAAGACCGATGGCGAAGGCTCCGTCGGGGATATCCCGACGAGGTTCCCCTTGAGTGGGATTCTCTTCGTCTGGTGTTCGGACAGTCATATTGAAATAACTATGACGAATCTTCTTCTACTCGATTTCGAAACTGTCTGTTAAACCTTTTTTTTCTGATGATGAACAAACAGAGTCCCCTCATCAGAGTACCTATATAACAGTCGGGAGTGGGGCCGGGGAGGTGGAGATGATAAAGCCCGTTTTTTTTTTCTTTTACCCTTCCTTCAAGAATGACAAGAAAATCAGCAACTATAACCATTCAGGAAGGCTACATGAGAATTAGGTCCGGTCATGGAAAGATTCTAGCCCTTTCCCCGCGTGTGTGTGTGTTCACGCCCTACGAACGACATAGGGTGCAGAGACCGGTGTCGGAACCGGAGCCGGAGAGAGGGCTTGCATCCTTCAACCAACTGATGTGTAAAAACACATAAGGTGTGATAGACTAGAAACCCTCGGGTTAGCATAAGCGAAGGAGGGAGGGGTTACCGGCTCGGCACGCGCGATAGGGTCTCGGCCATCCAAAACTCAAAAAGAACCAATCCAATGATTTTTGTTCCTTTTGTGGCGTTGCGTGATCGGAATTCTTCGAGTCACCGGAGGGGGAAACCTTCCTGTTATTGGCGGTCTAGGGAGATATATAGGGCTAAGTGTGAATATGTCAACTGCTAGGATCGAGATCCATTGGGCGTTCGGGTTTAGATGATAGTGGTCTCGGCTTTTGGTGAGATACGGGGTTCGGATGATGGTACCGTCATACTTGAACTTTTTGTGTGTCACTGAGGAGAACATTGTACTGGTTTGAGAGGGTCGGACCTCTGAGCTGTCAAGCTTCATTTCACGTGGCTTCACAACATGTACCAAGAGGTTGAAGTAGGCGTTTATCTCATCTCGATGCCTTCAAGACGGATGAACAAAGCGGAAAATACCCATACAAGTTCATATACGCCAGTTAATAAGGGTCTTGTAGAGCCAATCTCCCAAGTTCACCCCAAATATCATCCCCTTTCACCGACCTACCTACCCCTCCTTCATTCAGAAAACACCATCCACCACCATGACTCTACCAATTGAACAACAACCTCGTCCCTCGTTGCAATCCGTACTCTTTCCCAATCCCGCCCAAGGGTTCAACCTTGGTGTCAGTATCCAGTGAAATGGTGACACGATGGTGACACGATGAAATATTCTCCCTTGTTCGCCTTTCCCCAGGTGAATGGGAAGCATCCAGCTCTGAATCCCATCCTCCAAGCCAAACTATATAAATTCCGTTTTTTTTTTTGGAATGAGCAAACAAACATCAAAGAGTATCGTAACAATGACAACTCATCAGCCAGATCACATTCACGTTCTCGTCTACAAGTGCTTCGCCGCCTTTGACAGGCTCCTCAGCATGATGCGGCAACAAGGCGCCATCGAGAGGTTTCCCGAGGAGTCTCAGATTCGAGTCAAGCGGTACGAGTTTTGCAGGTGGTCTGAGAGGTTTGGCGCAAACCTCGTTTGCTCATCGACGATATCGCTCGACTACAAGTTTCGTAACCACGACTATCCAAGAGAGACGATATTGTCTCAGCTAGGGCACTTGCTCTCCGATATCGAAGGCCGTAAGCAACCAGGAGTTTCCTTGACAACTGTAAATTTCTTTGAGTTGACGCGTTTTAGTTGAAAAGATGTACAAGGAAAAGAATACACAGTCTGAGGCTAGACTATCCCTGACCAGGATCGCGGGTATAATAGAGGAGCTCAACCGGTTCCTTAACACACTTCCTAAAGAAGAATGGCTTGAGTCGCCTGAAGACCCAGTTGTATGGATAGGATAGTATTGACTGGGAAAAGTCGATTAAGCACAAAAGTCGAATTACATGCGTGATTGAGGCAAGGGGCAGGTTCCGGTCTCCAGAACGGCAAATTGGGGGGGGGGGTGTATAAATGTGGGAATTTGAACAAGGGAGGCAGGCATATTACTAGGCACCATGACTCTTGGAACCATGGTTAGTTTTGTTAATTGTTAATACTTTAGGAGCTTGGACGCTCGGACTGTGTCAAAGGAAAGGGCTTGCCAAATCAACTATCAACGGGTAAGAGTGAAGCAAACACCAGGGGGCGATATAGGCCAATATCGCATCTCGGTGAAATGGATTCGATGTTCTAACCAAGACCACAAAATGGATGCGTTTTCAAGGCTAACTAACCATCATGTCTTGGTTCTAAAAGTCCAATCACGGCACTTCTCCTCTCGCCTCTTCGCGCTTCAAATGCTCCGAATGATGCGGTAGCCAGATGAAGCAGATTTTTGTCCTTCTAGAACCCCCCTCTTCTTTCGCTTTAGGCAGTGAATCATATTTCTTATTCTATGCAAAAGCCCTCGCAGTGAAAAATCCGTTTACATACCGGGTAACCGTAACACGGTATCCCTCCCCCCATCCACTCAATAAATTACACTCACATCTCAACCTAAACATCTTCTCTCCTCCGCAACCGGTCATCCTCTCCAACACCACACCACACCACAATCATGGTCAGCGAACAAGTTGCAGGCCGAAAGAGCCTCGCCAGCACAGTCGAAGAAGTCACAATCACCTACAACATGATTCTCGCCCTTGCCCTCGATCGCGGCCACACTGACGGGTGGCCCCGAATGTCGCAGCTGAGAACCTACCAGAAAGAGTTCCTCGACTGGGTCGAAGCTTCCGGTGCTGCTCTCGAATCTTCGCTTCCTGGTTCACTCTCGTATCAGTATTATGATCGTCCTGATATCTACAGCAAGTTCACAGAGGGTACAATGGATCTATGCGAGGCTCTTAAGCGCAGTGAGTAGTTAGTTCTCTCCGAGACCAGGTTTCTTGCTAACTTTTTCGTCTTCTTCAAGTTGTGCATCTTTACAGAGGGACCGCGGAGAACCCTGACAGGCTGAAGGACTTGCTTGCCTTGATGGATCAATGTTCCAAGACCGTGACGACTCTTTGCGAGTTGACGGAGCGAGGCAAATCACCACCCTGGGAGGCGTGAGAGAAAACATCACTGGCTATGAGCACGATGGAAAGGGGCTTTTCTGGAAGTTGTTGATAAGAGCCTAGCAGGGCCTAGAAGCGTTGGTGGATCGGAAATGCGAGGCGAGACAACCAGCGCCTGTAATATGGCGAGGCCTCAATGGCAATATTCACCATTCTTGTGCTCTGCTTTATCGTGACGAGCTGTCAGCCTTGGGAATCATGTTTGTTGTTGAAGGCTGTTCCAGGCACTTGTCTGACCACACAATGTTGTAATGAGACGCATCACCACTCTCGGTCAGCTTCAGAGGCCTGCCTCTACGTTGCGATAAGATGCAAAAACCGCCTACAGCAGCAACTAGTTGTTCTTAAGTATCCCCTTCGTCAAGATTCAGAACACGGTAGCAGTATCTCCAGCAACAATTAATCGTCGTCGAGTTGTAGGTATATAACCCCTACATTTCCCTGCTTCCCTTCTCCCAGTCTCCATACTCCATTTACCAACCAATTCAACACTCTTGATACTCTTCCACGACACTCCTGATTCCCTTTCCCAACTTACTCTACAGAAAACATCTCGCAACCACCCTCCCCAACACGACAGTCATGCCCGCCCAAACTGAAGCTCGCCTGGAAGGCATCCCCTTCGTCGTCAGCGAAATCAGAAAGTCATTCTCCAAGCTCATCCTCAGGACGGGTGGTGTAGACTCAGCTATCAAAACCCTGATCGTCGACGAGGAATTGCGGTTCGTCGTATGGATGACGAACAACGACGCCCACCGCGATGCTGACTCCTCCCCTCGATCCCTGGAGCACTGGAGCAGATCCCGCCCCCAGTCGTACGGTGTTCTGTCCTATTCTCTTCTGAACGTCAACAGACTTCTTGAATGCAGTGAGTCAAAACACTCCCATAGTTGTTTCGAGAGATTACCCGAGGTAACCATGATTCCTTAGTCGATCGGCTTCTTGAAGAGCGTCTCGGCCCGGACCAGAAGGCCGTGTTGGACTTGTTTACGAAACAACTCAAGGACGCTTTGAAGACTGTGGAGGATGTTACGGCTGATCGCTGAAGGATCCATTCATGGTGTATTCAGAGTCTAAACGCAGCGTGAAAATTGTCAGGGTTTGCTACATAGGTCTGAGGACGATGTAGGTAGCAAAATTGAACAAACACCATTCCCTACTCCAGTTCAAACCCTTGCAGCTACGCCTTTCTCGTTCATACAAGGCTGAATTCTATGGAAACAGCTATATTGATGGGCTTCGATCACTTGTTTAGTCAACAAACGTTATAATTCAAGAGAGCTGGCCGCTGCAGACGGGCCAACAGATTAATGTAGAGACAATGCCACTCGATGCAACGTTTGCCCATCGCTTATCTCGACGTAGTGGGCTTGTCACTGACCAGTCGTTCGTTTATGAGGCCCCATCACTCTCACATTCGAACATCTAGTCATTGACCTTATCCCAAACTCGGTGAATGTCGACTCAACACAAACAGTAAATCACCAGCTTGTGGTCAATGGCAGTGCCGTCAGAAAGAGACGTGGAATTTATACACAAGGATAAGAAGTAAATATAATATCTCTTCTATACAGCAGACATCAGACACAAGCTCTATAGTACAGCAAGAATCACACGACAGTCTCTATAACACAACAAGAAACACAAATCAGCCACAATGTCTGACATGTTCACCCCCGATTATGACCTCTACAAGCGCAAGTCCATTATCGAGATGATCGGTATCCTCACCGGAGCCTTTGGCGAGCTCGAGCAGCACTTCCCCAACCCCCGTGTGCACTCTCAGGTCTCAAGAGACGACGTCCACAACCTGGGTGAGCAATTTCGCAAGTGGGTAGAGGACCCTGACCGCTATAACTCAGCAGTCCACGACAGTGGGAAGCAGGTGAGGAAGCATCTTTCCGAAATCGGTTCCCTTCTCAACTCTAGTAAGCTCCCTCTCAAGTCCAAAAGCTTCCGGTGAGGCTTGTGCTGACGAGTAGTCTTTAGTAAACAATGTTTATGGTGCTCGTTGTGAGGTCAGCAAACATATTCTGGGGGCCGCAGATATATTTCTGAACGAGGTCGATTCTCATCTGCGTAGCCTCCACGGCATTCTAGCGGATTTCAGGAAAGAGAAGGAGGCCCAGAGCAAGGAGTCTACTTGAGTTTTTACTCATGCAACAAGCTCAGTCAACCAAGGTGGTACATTACTTGCCAACGAGATCAGATAGTAATTGACAAAGCAAGTGAGCTTACTTGAGCCTAATTGCTCCGAAACAACATTGAACTACCCATCACTGTATTTGTTTTGATCACCCGGTACCTTTCCGGGCGGATATCCCGGAAGATACGGAAGAGTGGACCGATAGAACCGGATCCGTCACCGATCGACCCGGACGGTGTAGGGTAGACAAGCGCTCAACGAATTCAAGCATCGCGGCGGTAAAAGATGATGTTGCATCGGCAATTGTGAATAGCAGGCTAAAAAGGTCTAGACCGACAAGTGCCTGACCGAACCGCCAGAGCCAAGAAACACGTCCGTGAGTAGACATTACGGCCTTACTCTGACCCATCGTTTAGCTAGACTGTGATCAGGCTGACATGAGAGAGTGTTTCCATGAACTAGCTTTCCTTTGTTTTCGGTCCTTCTTGATTGGGATTATTAGCGGGGAGCAAGCCACTCGGTGAGAAGTGTCAATAGCGGTTTGTTTTTAGCTGTTCAAGCGTCAAACAATTATCACTGAATTGGCCGAATTACCTCGACTCGCGCGTCAGCCTGAATGATTCAGTTGGAAACAGCGGTATCCAATTTGTAATCCCCTAGATTCTGCGATTGATTCGGTAAACCTCGCGCTATTCGCGATTCCATGTTAAGCCTGACTATCAATGACATTCCACGACCCCGGGCGGGAACTAGACACTGCCACACCGCTCATGAAGATCCGTTTGCCTCAGAGGATGACTGTTGTTCCCCCTCACCCCCGTGGCTGCCGTCAAGTGCTGCGCCATTGTCGTTTAAATCTCTCACGAGGGGTTATTCATCTTGGCACTTCCGAGGAGACGTCGGAGTACATTCTTGGCATGCAACCAACGGACGCTGCGCGGGTTTAAAAGAGGAAGTTGTTGGTGATGGCGTATCTTCCCCCGCAAAAAAAACAGAGAGAGGCATAATGAAAATGCGGGGGAGCTAGACAATGCATGTCCTCGGGTATCAAAAAAACGGTCACGAGAAGTAGTCGCGCGGAGTCTTAACCCTTGACAAATACCGCAAGCTATACCTCTTCTTACCCTTGACCGAGCCCTTTTGGTAAATTCTCAACGAGATTGATTCTCGGGTGCTACGTAGGTGATGCATCATGGGGTCGATGCTTGAATGAACCGGCTGCCGGTCTAGTGGCCGACTAAGGTAAACAAGGGGGCCTGTGATGAGGGATGGTCAGGGTCTGCGATCAGCTCCAAAGGGAACTTGGTCGGTCCAATAACGCGTAGAGGGTAGCGCTATATCTCGTCAGCAGGGTCTACGAATCGCCTGATACTTACACCTGTTTGTTGTTGGTAGTGTCGAAAGGACAGCCTCCAAAAAGGTTCCTCTACATTGGGGCGAGACTACTACTCTGTCATGCATAGATACGCACGCTTTGGGTCATCGGTTGGAGTAAAACAAAGAAAGTGGGAAAAATCAGCTGAGATGACTCCAACTGCGCCTGAAACATGGATGCTGAGAGACATACTGCCAGCAGGTCAGAGAGCCGGAGAGCTTGCATCGGCCCGTGACAGCCATTTGTGTTAGTCGCATTGAAATCGAGTCTGGCATATGCAACATTGCAGTGCCGGTTGAGTTTACCCAATCGCGGCGGTTCCGGGGGGGATGAAACTTTGAATCGGCCTCAAGCTAGGTACGGATACGCTGCTTATTCAATTGAGGCCATCAGCGTGTTGACGAGAAGCTCCAAACCGTCATGGCAGAGGTCAAGAATACGCACAGGTGCTTTCGAGATGACATACCAGAATGATCCCCAATGCATTGGATGACTGACGAATGAGTTGTCAAGGACGTAATAGAGATGCATTTCCCCGGATGTTTGATGATGCAATACAGGTTGATCGCGAGAACAGTTGCAAAGGGTCCGAGCGATTGTGCTATTGTTTGTGCGCCGAATGGCTCACCATTTATGGATACCTCAAAAAGTAAAACAATAGAAGCCTCGCAACAAAGCGCACAATTCATTTCAGGCTTGCACTACCGCGATAATGGCGTTTACACAAAGCTACAACCCAACCCAGCGCTTAGTAAAGCATCCATTCACAGAAAACCCACCTCGCAGGGCTAGAGACAAACGTCAAACAAACCCCTCGATCGGATTTCTGAGGGAAAAGAGAGAAATGACCTCACAGGACGCTGATCCTTGACCTCACCCCTGTTCTTTAAAACTACCGGGGTCCCCGGTCATGACGATCGAGGCGGCAGACCCACGCTCAATCACGGTCATGACCGAAGGGAGAAAAAAAAAAAGGGAGATTGAAACGCGCGAGATGAGGATGCTGGGAAAAGGACTACACTAGAAGGACGGGCTGGCTTCTTCAGAGCTTCCATCGATAGACGGACGGACGGACGGACGGGAAGCACTGACCTCTTTGACGATGCGATGACTCTCCCCAGCAACGTAAACGCAATCAATTAACTTCCTTTCTTTTTTTAATCGCCACCAGATCGATGGCTTGATGCAGGGGAGATGCCTCGAGCCTCAAGCAAGATGACCGCAACCCGCTGCCTGGACGACGTAAGCCGCATGCTGTTGATATTCATCACTTGTTTACTTTTTTTTTTTTAAGACCCTGAACGAGGCGGGTTTGGGTAGAATTCGTTGATGCCTTGGTAAAAAGAGACAAGGAATTTTAGAGTTGGAGACCGTCGACGACGATCAGCGCTGAGTTGGCAGTGCCAATCTCAATCTCCCAGGGAGAAGTGGTTCACGGCCGCAGATTCGAGTCTGTCTCTAGAAGATATGCTAGCCCAGACGATGTGATGATCACTAACGAATATTGGACCTAATCTCTATGGATGATTCGAACAGAAACCAAGTTCCTGACGGAAACCAGTGCTTCACCATTGGAGGAGCCCTTGGGCTGCCTGCACGAGCCATCTCATGGGGATATCCTTCGAACCGGGAAATTTGACACAAAACTGATGACGGCGCGCTGAAACAAGGGCGGACCTGACCTGTCTTTCCTGAAAAGACTGCCGGGCCGTCGTCGTTTATTTTTTTGCTACGATCCCTGGTTTGAGGCTCAGATCAGAGCTGGGGATCTTTCATCGGACGACTGCAACCCCCGATTTTTTTTCCCTTTTGTATGAGGTTGGGATATCCCATACTCAGACGAGATTGTAACAAGTAGAGAGGCGAGTTCTTCCGGTTTACAGTTAAACCAAGTTGAGGCTCGGGATCTGGCATTGGATTCATGCACGTTTAAGCTGTGAACGGCACACAAGATCCGCTTTAGCCTTGAACGAGGCGAGCTATATACCTCAACTCTTAATAGAGAATAGTGCTCCATGTACACCGTCGGGATTTATGGATGAAGCTCGGTATTCAATTCACGAGCCTCGACCCTTCGATGCACTATTATCGCCACTCCACTTGAAGATGCACTTGACTGGGACCCTGTGATGATCCCAGCCCTTTTTTCTTTTACAAGATGCCCTATCCTTGCTACAGCGGGAATCCCCCGAGAGGGAAAGATGAAGGAAATTCTTCACGAGGTTCACATACTGCACGACACACACCGCCGCATCAGAGCGAGGCGGGCGAGAAGAATAACGTGCAACGCTGTACCTGACGAGCATGGCCATTCCCGTCAGATGAGGCGTTCGGGAATAACCTTGGGGGATTTTTGCTGATGATTCCACACACACACACACACACACTTGAGAGTTATCGTATGCCGACCTTCCGTCATGTCATCCTCCTTCGCCGTCCCCGGAGATGGATGGATCCTCCCAGCTCATCCGGATCTTCCACTTAGTGGGAGGCTCTTCTTTTTTGTACTGTATTCCTTTGTGTTGTTCGGGACCGGCACGGCCGCCAACCGGAAGACCCCTTGGCAACATCTTGTAAACGCTCCCAAACCCTGTTTGAAAGGCATCTATCTCTCTCTGTGGTTGTCTTGGTTGCGGCGGCAGCAGATGGGTTCTCCCCCAATTACGTAGCTACATCCCCATTTTCCGGGTTAGGGGACTCCTCGTGGGGTTATCGAGGCCCGACCCTTGTGCCGCGTCACCGAAAAAGATACCATTAATGGCCGTTTGTACAGTGCAAACCACAAGGCATTGAAGAAGCTTTTTTTTTTTTTTTTTTATTCTGGGGCTTTGTTGGCTTCTGATGCCGAATGGAATTGCCTCGCGCGGCTTAGTCGGATACGAAGGGTAAGATATTATGCGCCGCAGTCAAGAAAGGTGGAATGAAATATCTAGCTCCTCCTGCTTGCTTCCTTTTTTCTTTCTTCAGATTCATATCCAGTTTCTGGAACATTACTACATCATCGGCTTGTTTTTGTTTGAGCGCCGCAAAAAATCCTGTCTTGGGGAAACACCACTCTCGAGCTCATCCTGATAGGTCAAACACACCTGATCGACCGTCGTCTTACATTTGCGGTCGTCCTGCTCTCGTCTCGTATCCTTATTCTCCTTCTTCTCTTTCCCCCCTCGCTCGTCCCATAGTCTACCTCATCTAGACTTTTGCTCCGAGCTTTTTTTGAAGAAGAAAACCACCAGGTCTCACACCCCAGTCCGTCGCTGTCGCCGGTCTCAGACTTCAGCCCAGCAGCCTCAGCGAACCGTGCTTAATTGGACACGCGAATCGCTCACCTGAGGTCCTTGTCTCTCAAATCTCTTTCTTTGCTTGTCTGGACCGTCCGAATTATATTGGATTTTTTTTACTTTTCCTTTTCTTTGAATCCTAGCCGGACCAATCCTCCGCCTCTGCCGCCGTCGTTACGCGCCCTGAAAAGACGTGGAGCTTACTATTTCATCTAAGCTGGGCTGAGCTGGGTAGCATCAACCTCGAATAAATTCTCGAGGACACGGGAGAGCAACCAAATCGACCAGGATCATCACCGCCAGTCAGCGAACAGAGGCCAGAGCTCCACTAGCCTGCTCTCTCTGTCCAACGAAGCCGTTTCGGATTTTCCACATTATAGTAGCGGTACGTATAGTTTCATTGTTCGGCTTTCCTTTCAACAGGTTTGGAGTTGGGTTGTTTTAATGGCCATTCCTCTATTTCTTGATCCAAGTCACACGCCCCTTTTGTCATGCACTCCCACCGTTCAAGTGAATGTACGGATACACATGAAAAAAAAAAAAATGTTCATCAATCTCTTGCAAATCTCGCATACGGCACTGCACCTTGGCGATCTCTACTCCATGGCAATGGCTTAAGGCGGGAGAGACAAAAAATCAAGCCAAACATGTCACGTCGTCTCAGAACCAGAACATCATATCCCTTCCCGGCCTCATCATACCCGCCTCATGATGCAAAAGCTACTCTCCACCATCACCGCCACTCCCTCTTTTCACACTTTCACTCGCCCGTACAGATAGACAAGCAACAAGCAAGCAGCATCACAACGTCTCCAACAAACCCCTGTCTTCTTCCCTAGTCTCCATCCTCTGCCCTGCTCTCCACCCTTGTTTGCCCGCATCCATCCCCACCCCGCCAACCGCCCGCCAAAACC